>JAKWJD010000593.1:0-57319 GCA_027705065.1 Solanum peruvianum
TTTTGTTCAAACCCTCTTTCTCTTACCCTAATTGATCATATAATTAAGTGTAAAAGAGGACAATAGAACCCACTAATTAACTTAAGGTTACCTCTTTTAACCCCCAAGTAATTAGACTTATTAATATTAACCCTCTAAATTTGTAATTAAGGAAAGAATAGTCCAAAACGACCCTTAAAACGTGTAGAGAAATCCGATTCTGCCTGGGATTCGCGCAACCTGTGACGGCCCGTCGTGCCTGCGATGGTCCGTCACACAGGTCATCGCAACCCCCTAAAACTTAAGTGGTCCGTGACGGCCCATCACACCTGTGACGGTCCGTCCTGCACCTTCGTCACAGATTACAGAGAGTCGATTTTCAATACCCAATTTCAGAATTCCTAAGTATATTGAAACGAGGCCATGCGACGGTCCGTCGTGCCTGTGACGGTCCGTCGTGGAGTCCGTGGTTTCAGCCAGTTTTCCAGAAATAAAATCTGCTGCTGAAAACGACTAAACAGGTCGTTACAATAGATACCAATTTACCCATCGTTCGTCCCCGAACAATCAAAAGAAGAAAAACAATGGCGAAAAGGAGTACCTGAATCTGTAAACAGATGTGGGTATTTTTCTTGCATATCTGCCTCCTTCTCCCAAGTAGCCTCTTCAACCGGTCGATTCTTCCATTGAACTTTGATGGATGCAATCTCTCTCGACCTCAACTTGCGAACCTCTCTATCTAAAATAGCAACGGGTTCCTCCTCATAAGTCAAATTCTCATCAAGCAAAACAGAATCCCAACGGATGATATAGTTTCAATCCCCATGGTATCTTTTCAACATGGACACATGAAACACCGGATGCACTCCGGACAGCCCTGGAGGCAAAGCTAATTCATAAGCCACCTCCCCTATTCGCTTTAGTACCTCAAATGGTCCAATATACCTTGGATTTAGCTTACCTCTTTTGCCAAACCGCATCACCCCTTTCATGGGTGAAACCTTCAACAAGACTTGTTCACCTTCCATGAACTCCAAGTCTCTAACCTTTCGGTCTGCATATTCCTTTTGTCTACTTTGCGCCGCTAGAAGCTTTTCTTGAATGCACTTCACCTTATCTAACGAATCCCTCAAGAGGTCAGTACCCCAAGGTCTAACCTCAAATGCATCGAACCAACATATGGGAGATCTACACCTCCTCCCATACAATGCTTCAAATGGAGCCATATCAATACTAGAGTGGTAGCTATTATTGTATGAAAACTCTGCCAAAGGTAAGAAACTATCCCAATGGCCACCAAACTCTATCACACATGCACGAAGCATATCCTCCAACACTTGAATCGTTCGCTCAGACTGACCATCGGTCTGAGGATGAAATGCAGTACTAAGGTCCAATCTAGTACCTAATTCAGCATGCAATGTTTTCCAAAACTTAGAAGTAAACTGCGTACCTCTATCTGATATGATGGATAGTGGAACCCCATGCAATCGAACGATTTCAGAGATGTAGATTTTTGCTAACTTCTCTACATTGTAAGTCACCTTGACCGGAATGAAATGAGCAGACTTAGTTAACCTATCAACAATCACCCAAATGGAGTCATACTTACCCATTGTCTTTGGAAGACCAACCACAAAGTCCATTGCGATTCTCTCCCACTTCCATTCCGGAATGGGCATTCTCTGAAGCGTTCCTCCGGGCCTCTGGTGTTCATACTTTACTTGTTGACAGTTTGGACATTTGGCGATAAAGTCAACGATATCACGCTTCATTCTACTCCACCAAAAGTGCTGCTTTAGGTCATGATACATCTTGGTTGCACCCGGATGTATAGAATACCTTGTGCTATGAGCCTCTGTCAGAATAGTGGTGATCAAATCATCGATGCGGGGTACACATACCCTTCCCTTGTTCCTCAAAACACCTTCCTCGTCGATTGTTGCTTCTTTAGCCTCTCCTTGCAACACTTTATCTCGAATCCGGATCAATTTCTCATCGTCAAACTGCTTCCCCTTAATCTTGTCAAGGAAGGAGGATCTTGCCTCCACACAAGCTAACAATCCTCCCTTCTCATTTATTTCTAACCTCATAAGTTCATTAGCCAGAATCTGCACTTCTCTAGCCAATGGGCGTCTAGAAGCTTGCAAGTGAGCTAGAATTCCCATGCTTCCCGCCTTTCTACTCAAAGCATCTGCCACAACGTTCGCCTTCACCGGATGATACAAAATAGTGATGTCGTAGTCCTTCAGTAGTTCCATCCATCTCCTTTGTCTCAAGTTCAAATCTTTCTGAGTAAAGACATACTGTAGGCTACGATGATCCGTGTAGACTTCACACTTAACCCCATATAAATAGTGCCTCCATTGCTTCAATGCAAATACTACCGCGGCCAATTCCAAGTCATGAGTTGGATAGTTACGCTCATGCACTTTTAATTGTCTTGAAGCATAAGCAATCACATTCTTTTCTTGCATTAGCACTGCACCCAAACCCGAATAGGATGCATCACAATAGACAATGAAATTCTTACCCTCTACCGGCAAGGTGAGGATAGGTGCAGTAGTCAACAAAGTCTTGAGTTTCTGAAAACTTTCTTCGCACTCATCCGACCATACAAATAGAACATTATGCTTAGTCAAGTTCGTCAATTGGGAAGCAATAGAAGAGAATCCCTTGACAAATCGGCGGTAGTAGCTAGCTAACCCAACAAAACTCCGTATTTCTGACACATTAGTGGGTCTTACCCAATTCTTCACTGTTTCAATCTTAGAAGGATCTACCATCACTCCTTCCTTAGAAACCACATGCCCCAAGAAGGACACGGCATCTAGCCAAAACTCACACTTAGAGAACTTGGCATAAAGCTTTCTCTCCCTCAACATTTCCAATACAATTCTCAAATGCTCCTCATGTTCCTCCCTACTTTTAGAATATACCAGTATATCATCTATAAGTACGATCACAAAGAGATCCAAATACGGCTTAAATATCCCATTCATCAAGCTCATGAAAGCAGCGGGGGCATTTGTAAGACCAAAGGAAATCACTACAAATTCATAATGCCCATACCTAGTCCGAAAAGCAGTCTTTGGCACATCCGCTGCCCGTATTTTCAATTGATGATAACCGGATCTCAAGTCAATTTTAGAGAAGATACAAGCACCTTGTAACTGATCGAACAAGTCATCAATGCGAGGAAGAGGATACTTGTTCTTAATAGTTACCTTGTTCAGTTGTCTATAGTCTATGCATATCCGAAAACTCCCATCCTTCTTCTTCACAGACAAAATCGGAGCACCCTAAGGAGATGCACTTGGTCTAATGAAGCCTTTACTCAACAATTCTTGAAGTTGAGCCTTTAACTCTCTTAATTCGGCGGGAGCCATTCTATAAGGGGGTATAGAAATGGGGCGAGTACCCGGTTCCAAATCAATGCAGAAATCAATATCCCTATCCGGTGGCATGCCAGGAAGATCTGCAGGGAACACATCCAAAAACTCACGGACTACCGAAACTGACTCAATCGAGGGTACTTGGGTAGTGTCATCCTTGAGATGTGCCAAGAAATCTAAACACCCTTTACTCACAATTTTCTTAGCGCGAAGAAAGGAGATGATACGCACCGGATTGGAAGTGTAGTCACCCTCCCACACTAACGGATCTGTCCCAGGCTTGGCTAACGTCACTGTTTTAGCATTACAATCCAAGATCGCAAAATTCGGAGAAAGCCATGTCATACCCAGAATTACATCAAAGTCAACCATTTCTAAGATAACTAAATCTACATAAGTGTTGCTCCCCACGAAATTCCCCAAACAAGACCTATACACTTTTTCGACTATCACAGACTCACCCACCGGAGTAGAAACACGAATAGGCATGTCAAGTAATTCACAATGTAAATTTATACCATTAGCAAATGAGGAAGATACATAAGAAAATGTGGATCCAGGATCAAACAATACGGAAGCCATGCAATCACAAACCAGAAGATTACCTGTGATAACAGCATCAGATGTCTCCGCCTTCGATCTCCCAGGGAAAGCATAACAATGGGCCCTTTCGTTGGTTTGCCCGTTGCCCCTACCATGTTGTGATGTGGGGGCTCCAGTTTGCCCATCAACTCTGCCGTTTTGGTGACCACCATTACCTCGGCCACCACGCCCTCCAGAATAACGGCCTCTACCATGACCACCTCTACCTCTAGCTAGTGGGGTTCTGTAACTCTGGTTTGGACAATACCTCTTAATGTGTCCAATCTCCCCACATCCATAACATTCTCTGGGTTCACGCATCGGCCTCTCAGAGAAGTGTTGACCGGTCTGAGGTGGACCCCCAACTACAGTCTGTAGTGAAGACTGAATTGGTCGAACTGAGTAGCCTCCAGAACTCTGTCCTCTAGTATATGAACCGTTGAACTCACCTCCCTTTCGAAACCTCTTTGATGTCGACGTTGTGGTGAAGTCATCTGACTTCACTCCTTCCACCTCTATCACAAAGTCTACCACCTCTTGGAAGGACGTTGCCGTTGCCGCTATCTGTAAGGCTGAAATCCGCAACTCTGACCTCAACCCCTTCACGAAACGGCGAATCCGTTCTTGTGGACTGAAACAAAGTTGGGTGGCATACCTGGATAATGCACGGAATTTGGCCTCATATGCGTTAACCGTCATCCTACCTTGCTCTAGACTCAAGAACTCATCACTTTTTCTATCTCTCAAAGTCCTTGGGATATACTTTTCCATAAACAAGCTAGAGAATGATTCCCAAGTCATAGGTGGTGCCTCTGTTGGTTGACACTCAACATGTGACCGCCACCACATTTTGGCGTTCCCTTGAAACTGATAGCTCACAAACTCAACGCCAAACCGTTCTACTATACCCATCTTGTGTAGTAGCTCATGACAATCAACCAGAAAATCGTAGGCATCCTCTGATTCTGCACCCTTAAAGACTGGAGGTTTCAATTTCAAGAACTTACTGAAAAGTTCATGTTGATCATTTGTCATAATAGGCCCAGTAGTCAGACGTGGAAATGTGCCTATTCCCAATGATGCATCCATGCGGGGAGCCATAGTAGCCGCATGTCGTATCTCTGAAACCGGAGGTGTTGGTGCAGAAACCACTGGAGGTGCCTGACCCTGATCGGATAACCCGCTAAGATAAGCAAGTACCTGGTTGATCATCTCTGGGGTAGGTTGGGGTGGCATTTCCTCATTTTGCGCTTGTTCATTCTCCCCTTCCTCACCCTCTCTTATCACCTCCTCGGTCGGTGGAGGAGTCACCGCCCTAGTATCAGATGGGATAGGGGCTCGTCCTCTTCCTCTAGAGGACGTCCTCCCACGACCTCTTCCACGGCCTCTTGCCGCTGCTCTTCCTCGAGCTACAGCCCCAGTGGCTGGCTCAGTCGTTTCTTGTCGTGCCGTTGTTGCTGCTGGTGCGGTCGTTGCTCTAGTTCTAACCATCTTCGAAATAGAGTGAAGATGGTCAGATACAAATTTGTATCACCTAGATACCAATTGGACTCAAGTAGTAGCACGAAAGAAAGAATGAAAGAATGGAATTTTCCTAAAGTCTTATAGCCTCTCAAAGAAAAGTAAAGGCGTCCCTCTACCGTTCCTTAAGACTCTACTAGACTCGTTCTTGTGTGATGAGACCAACGAACCTAATGCTCTGATACCAAGTTTGTCACGACCCAAATCGTGGACGCGACTGGCACCCACATTTACCCTCCTATGTGAGCGAACCAACCAATCTAACCTTTAACATTTTAATACAATATCAACAAAGAAATGCGGAAGACTTAAACTCATTAATAAAACAATTCAAAACTATTACTAATATCCCCAAAATCTGGAAGTCATCATCACAAGAACATCTATCTTAAATTGCTAAACTAAAACTATCTAAGAAGCTAAAACAAATACTAGCTAGTCCATGCCGAAAGTTCAAGGCATCAAGACTTGAAGAAGAAGACCCAGTCCAAGCTAGACGCATTAGCTCACCCTGAATTTCCGATGAAGTGAAGACTGGCTAGATCTACTGTTGAGTTGAAGCTGACGGAACGTTTGCTGTATTACACAAATAACAAAGAAGAAAACATAAAAGTAGGGGGTCAGTACAACCACAAGTACTGAGTAGATATCATCGGCCAACTCAAAATAGGGAACAGTATATATCAATAATAATGTAAATCAACTACAATACTCAACATGTAGCAATAACAATATTAATTCATCAATAAATACAACCGAGTTCACACATGAGGACTCAAGCCTCAATACCATACTCATTTGGGAATTAAGTTCATTAGATTGAGTATATTCATTATCTTTCAAGATTCATTATCTTTCTTCCTCTTGTGTCGGTACGTAACACTCCGCTCCTCTATTTCTATCCTGGTGCCGGAACGTGGCACTCCGATCCTCATATACTAACCTGGTACCGGAACGTGGCACCCGATCCATATACTATCCTGGTGTCGGAACGTGACACTCCGATCCTCATATACTATCCTAGTGTCGGAACGTGACACTCCGATCCTCATATACTATCCTGGTGTCGGAACGTGACACTCCGATCCTCATATACTATCCTGGTACCGGAACGTGGCACCCGATCCATATACTATCCTGGTGTCGGAACGTGACACTCCGATCCTCATATTCTACCCTGGTACCGGAACGTGGCACTCGATCCCCTAATTCATCAAGCCTTCTTTTATACTAAGGCATCATCAATCTCATTATATAATATATCAAGCCTTCTTTTATACTAAGGCATCATCAATCTCATTATATAATATATCAAGCCTTCTTTTACACTAAGGCATCATTATTAACAAGTGAATTAGGGTTTCCTTTCAAGATTTAGGATTCAATAACTTCATCATGCTTAGTTTATCACAATTTTATAATCACAATCATGCAACATACAATTAAGCATATAGAAGGGTTTACAATACTACCAACACATATCATTCGCTATTAAGAGTTTACTACGAATAATCATAGGGAACCATAACCTACCTCCACCGAAGACTAGTGATCAAGCAAGAAATTCCCAAGCTTGTGTTATTCCTCTTCGTTTCTCCTTTCTCGTTCAATCCCTCTTTCTCTTTGTTCTTTCTGTTTTCTTTTGTTCAAACCCTCTTTATCTTACCCTAATTGATCATATAATTAAGTGTAAAAGAGGACAATAGAACCCACTAATTAACTTAAGGTTACCTCTTTTAACCCCCAAGTAATTAGACTTATTAATATTAACCCTCTAAATTTGTAATTAAGGAAAGAATAGTCCAAAACGACCCTTAAAACGTGTAGAGAAATCCGATTCTGCCTGGGATTCGCGCAACCTGTGACGGCCTGTCGTGCCTGCGACGGTCCGTCACACAGGTCGTTGCAACCCCCTAAAACTTAAGTGGTCCGTGACGGCCCGTCACACCTGTGACGGTCCGTCCTACACCTTCGTCACAGATTACAGAGAGTCGATTTTCAGTACCCAATTTCAGAATTCCTAAGTATATTGAAACGAGGCCCTGCGACGGTCCGTCGTGCCTGTGACGGTCCGTCGTGGGGTCCTTGGTTTCAACCAGTTTTCCACAAATAAAATCTGCTGCTCAAAACGACTAAACAGGTCGTTACACTGGAACTGCTGGAGTTTGTGGAGTTCTTGAATTAGGGTTCTTGAGCTTTTTTCTCTTCTCTTGCTTCTAATTTTCTAAGTTTTGATTTAATGATTTGACTTGGATATGTTTTAATTATGTTCCTAGGCTTAAAACTGACTAAAATCTTATGATTTAGGGTAAAAACGACGTAACTTAGGGTTTAAACGGAGTGGGAAAGGTAAAAAAGACCCATAGGAAGGTTGCTGTCGGGCCTCACGACGGCCAGGTTTGTCGGTCCGCTTGCGCCCGACGCCCCGTCTTTTGGGTCCGTCATGAGGGCCTGTTCGATAGGCCTTTACTAAAATGGGCATAAGGTTTTAGCTAGGTCGGTGGATATGGAAGGATAATGAAATTATCTATTAGTGGGTAAGTCATGGGAGACCTAATTCATTTTGTGACAAGAGTTATGATCATTTTAAGTTGACCTAACTGCATTTTCCCTTAACTGACTACAAATTTCCCCCATACGGTAAGACCTACGGATCGTAGGTCCACCTACGAACCATGCTGGTCATCCATAGCTCTTGTCAGAGAGTGGTTGAAGGGAGTTTTTGTGGACGATGACAGATTACGGACCGTCGTTTGATCTACGGACAATAAGTCTGTCCATCGTCGAAGACTTAACCAATTTTTCTAGGCTGAAATTTTTGGGAGTTTCTGATCCAATCGATGGTTGTGCAGGACGGACTGTGGTTCAGGCTACGGTCCGTCGATGCCACCGTTGGTAGCACCTGCAGATTTTTTTGAAAAACTAATTTTTAATCTGTTTTGCCTACGGGGTGTTACATTTTATTCTATATTAACTAAATAGAAGACTCAAACCTACTCAAGCTTCAGTGAAGTACAGGTACTTGGTAACAATAGACTGAACTTGAATACATATCGACCTGTGTGTTGCTCGTGTATCCCTATCAAGTATTTCAAGCTTTCTAAAATTACATGACTATATATATATATATATATTATATATATATATATATATATATATATATATATATATATATATATATATATATATGAGAGAGAGAGAGAGAGAGAGAGAGAGAGACAGAGAGAGAGACAGAGAGAGAGAGACGGGTATCCCTATAAAGTATTTCAAACTTTCTAAAATTAAATGAATATTAGAAAGACATGCATGTGCAGTGTTCCCCAAATTTAAATTGAAACTACATTTTCTCATGAGAAAATATATGTCAGAATAATATAAAATAATTGTAAAAGATGTCATATTGTTACTCGAGAACAATATAACTCAAATAATATGTGAGTAATTTTGCTGATTTATATTTTTACTAAAATATAAACAAAAATGAAGCTTGACTATTGCATTCTAATTACACTTTTTACATGACTTTAACTTAACGAGTAGTTTTTAATAATACTAATAATGAAGGATGGAAAGAATTCATATAGTAACAATCAAATATCAAAAAGCAAACATAACTTCTGTTCTTTATATTAATTAAACACTTTTACAAAATGGCATGAACTTTTCGATGTCCATAACTTCAATAAATTATTTTAAAAGGCTAACAGAAGAACGCAGTTTTGAAATAATTTCAACTAATAAATTGGTAGGGCGACAATGTCATCCTAACTTATAAAAAGTTAGCAAGCCGATAAGGCTGCAACATAAAATTTAAAACATATATACAACAACACTAATACAAAAACTGTGGGAAAATGACTTTGAAAAGAGACGGACGGTATCTCACAAAATAACGATGGTTTTTGAGACTCTATCCGTCGCTTTTTAATAAAAATAATTATTTTTAAAATTATTTGACGAAAAGTGACGGACAACATCTTTTAGTCCGTCGTTTTTAGATGATTTTTTGTGCCAAAAAAAGTATATAATTAATAATTCTTTACGTAATATAAATAGTGACACCTTCCATCGCTTCTATTAAAAATAATTATATATAAATTAAAATTTTATATACACTGTTCTTCGCTTCTAATTTATTCATATATTTTTTTTTCATATAGTGATGGACACGTCTTTATGTCCGTCCCTTATTGGTCAAAAAATTTGGTCAACATTTTTAAAAAAGTAACAGACAGTGTCTCTTTGTCCATCGTTTTGGTCAAAATATTGGTCAACTATTTTTTAAAAAATGCGGCAGACATAACGACGTCATCCGTCTCTTTTCATTAAGTATGTAAAAGACCAGTCGCGAATTTCCCCCATTTGCCCATTTCTGAAATCCCCCCCACCCCACTTTCTCACCACTTTCACTATCGTTGACCCGTCGGACCGCTGCTTGTAGACGACGTCGTCGCTGTTGACGCTGACGCCGCCCTTCCTCTCCTCTATCCTCAATATCTCATCCTCTTCAAGGTTAGTGTTGAATAATATTTCAATTCTTTTTCAAATTAAATTATATTCTGATTTTGTTATATATTTTGTTGTAATTAGTTTATTGAATTTGGTTTATTGATTGTTAGTTGAATTATGATTGTTACTTAGTGAATTGAAAATTTTATTGTTAGGGTTAATTACATCCTTTCATTATACTTATGCTTTCTCACACATTGTTATAAGAATGTTGATTATATAACTATAATTCTTCCTCATACATCACTAATCACAACACCTAATTTACACTCTTATAAGATTATATAACTTTTAAAACTCATTTAATTTGATAAAGTTCAAAACTATAATTTATTATTAATTAATTTTGTCTTTTATATATTCTACTAGTTTTGTTGTAGATATAAGTGTTCGATTGTAGTAGGGAAAGTATCGACAATGCGTTAATATAAACATAAACCTGAGTATATCTCACTAATGCAAGAGTGTAAATCTCATCGATCATACATACACAACACATATAGAGATGTATTGATTGTATATAGGGTCTATATATTTTGATAACCAGTGAGTATTTACATGAACAAATTTTACAACCGTAAGAAAAGTATAAATCGACTTTTCAATGATACTATTTGCTTCTTTTATAATATAATGAAAGTAAATCCCTCATAAACAACTCAAAAGCCTCTATTTTTACAATGTCCCAAACATATAACTTCGTTGAGGATGTCACACACCAATACAAATCCAGGTCGACAATTCTTCATTTGTGCAATTGATATATGCTCATTTTTAGGTGGCTTGAAAATAAATCATCAACGAGTAGCCCATAAAATTTTCAAGGCGTTGCCAAATTTGAATTATTAACAAACATACGGGAATCCGAAGAAAATAGGGATCCGCTAATGACTTTCTTAAAAGAGGCGAAAGAGTAGAGAAATCACTTGAAAGTTTTGCTAAAAGATGTTAAAATAGATAGAGATCAACTAAAAGAAAGGTTGATTTTTACATAAGAAAAAGAAAAACGCCTAAAAGGTATATCGTTATATTTTGTATTTGCTTCTTGGAAATGTCTAGCAGGAATGTAGACTGAATAAATGAATTTATTTTTCTCTATTTATTGCACTCTTATATCTTTTATTTTTGATTGATAATGTATAAATCAACAGCGATAACAATCTATAATATTAGAGATACAGACCAATAACACATGTTAATCAAAAATCACATACTATTAAGCAAATCGTATTCATAAAACCCATTCATGATAAAATATGTTAAATTGTTTCACAAAATTATCATTAACCATATACAAAAACATCTATAATCTTTCAAATGTATTTTCTCCACGAAATAGCAAAACGACAAATCAATTCAACCATTGTCTTAAAATACCAAATACTTTAGAAATAACTGTCTTTATGCCAAATGTTTAACATCCACTTGAATTTTTTTCCGTCGCCATTAATATCACCATTGAGTTCCATAACGATATTCGTCACATCCATTTCAACACTGCCATTTTTTTCTTCTACCTTTTTCTTTTCTGACACTTGATCAACAACATTAATTGCCACCCACTTCAACACTTGCCGCTTCATCGATAATACCAACGATCACTTCATCAATAACAATAACTTCCCTCGGATCAACTGCATCTAGAACATCATCAACTACCATAGAATCAACAACCACTGTTACTTCATCAATAACATCAATTGTCACTGGATCATTTGCACATGCCATATCATCAAATGCATCTACCACTTCACCACTTACCACTTCATAAGCAACATCAACACCTCCCTATTCACCACTTGCAACATCATCAACTATACCTGCCACTTCACCACTTGTCACTTCATCAACAACATCAAGACATGTCACTTCATCAATACTATCACTGGATCAACTACACATGTCACTTCATATACAACATCATCAACTACCACACCATCACCTGTCACTTTATCAAATGTCATACCATCAACTCCATCCGTAAAGAATTCACCAATTTCACCAATGTCTTCATCAACTACAACAAGTATTCATTATATATTGTAATGTCAACATGTACTATATTACTTTGAAAAAAAATATAGGAATGAATTACTTGACGGTAACAATACATTTACCTTTCTCTTGTTTTTTTAATTCTTTTCAATTCTCCTCAACTTTTTGTCCCATATATAGGCAACTATTTCGACCATTGATTTCTCAAGTGATAAGACACGATCACTTAGATTTCCCAAATTCCCATCATTAGAGGTACTAGGTACATTTTTCTGTTTACTAAAAATAGAATTCACACAATGTACATTGTGATCACCCAAATGTTCATCACCTTCAGTGAGGACGGTCAGACTTTTCCATTGGGCATTCAATACATCGATGATTGCCTCCTTCACTTCATCCATATATGGCTTAAATATTTTCATGTAATTATGTCCCATCTCACGGAAAGTAGGGATGAGGTATGGTTGAACAATCTACAAAATCATATAAGTATGACACAATATTCACTAATTTAAATTTATTGTTAGATAATAACAAATAAATGTATACCTTCATACTTCTCTCCTTATACTTAAATGGACCACATTAAACTTTATCTTCTCTATTTGAAGTGTATCATCTTAGTAAACGGGAAATGAGCAGTGTAGAATCCATGGACTTCCCGACATACTTTCCAAGATTTGGAATAACTTCAGATATCCAAACCTGAAATCCATATAAAGAACAAACAAATAAATAGAGGCTATGAAGTACTGCACAATTAAATAAGAGTATATTATAAATCGACAAAATAGTTGATAATACTTAACAAAAATGCCCGAGTAAAGACGTAAAGAACTTAACATGCATTCTTTTTTGCATTATACATTTCCCCCTGCTTCCTCAAATCAATACAATTCTTTAAATATATCAATGTTAAATCAAAGGACTTATTTCCCCATGGTTAACTTCAAAAGATATCCAAATTATCTGTCATTTTGCTATGGTTTGAATCCACAATCTTAGACCAATCATGGGCAAGCAATATCGAGTGGATGAACCAAACTAAAGAGCACTTCAATTTTTGCTCCTTGTTTAATTGCTTACTACTTTTTACACTTGGAAATTTTGCACAAGTGATGTTCTTGTTCCTTGTGACCTTGAACTGAAAATTCTCACCTTTTTAAGAACTTTTTTTATTTTTGATTCATGTGGATATACTGAACAATTTAGCCCCGTAATCAATCAAATTCTTGTGAGCCAAACATACAAGTTTATCGTTCACAAAAAAACACATTTCATTCAACTTTTTGTTATTTGTGACACGTCGCAACAACATGTAATGGACAATTTTTCCATTGAACTTAAAATAATCTGGAATGTGCCTCAAATGTCCAATGCAAGTACCCTTAAATTTATTATAATGTTTTTCTTGAATCAGAATTTTTTGAAACTCACAATAAACTGTCATCCTTGATCTTAAAGAGGTATTTCTTTTAAATAATCCTAATTCATGTAACCACGTCGCTAGGTTATACAACTCACCTAAGATATCTCTTGTACAAATTGGCAAGGATAGAAGATCATCCTCATCTCGACTAGTGTCTCTACTACTCTATTCGCTATCACTTTCTCCTTCACTGCTCTAAACATTATCGATAGCATAAGCACTACTGTCTTGGTTATTATTAATCTCCATGATTGTTTAAGAAATTGAATCAGGCTAGATTCTTGGACTAAAATTATTTTCTTTTTAGAAGTTTTCAAAAATTCTCTAGCCTTACGTTTCTTAATTCTTAGAGCAATAGAAGCAGATGGCTTATTGCTTCATCCTCTAGTTTTAACAATAATTTATAATCTAAAAGCAAAAGCATATGTTCAACCAGTACTTTATTAACATAAGCACAGTAAATATCCAATACAACATGCAAAATAAATAACTGATCCAACAAAAATTAACAATTCGATTACTAGAAAATGTCATTAAAGTCGATCAAAGTTTAGTAAAAATCTCAAAATCAATAGGCGAAATAAGCATAATTTTTTAAAATACAAAGAAGCAACCAAATAGGATTAGATATATATATATCTAAACAAAAACCTCATTAGAGATGACAAATATTCATCAAATATGGCGAAAAATTCATCATAAGCAAGAAAATGAAGAAAAACACTCCCGAGCAAGGAGTCATTAAATCATTACTCTTTTATAACGAAATAAACAACCAAATATGATAAAAATTACCGAAAACACCATAAAAGAAGAACCAAATTACAAAAAATGAAAGATTTGAACTTGGAGTGAGAAAAACAGATGATGATTTGAGGAAGATGATAAGTTAGAAATGTGATTTGAGAAAGATGATAAGTGAGAAACGTTTGTTTAAGTTAATGGGGGGAAGAGAAGTATATGGGGAAGCATAGAGTTTGATTATACTGGAAAAGAAATATATGGGGAAGATGTAGATAAAAAGCAGATGGGATGTTGTAGTTGGAGAAAATGAAACGTCTCCTCGTTTGAAATGAATTAATAATATTTTATTAGAATATAATATTTTGAAAAATGTTTTGGGATTATGATATATTTTGTACTGTTATATTTTTTCCCCAAGTTTTAAAAATAATAAATAAATCGTTGACCCCACATTCACAATTATACCCCAAGTTTTAAAAATCCAAACAGACCCATGACCCCACACTTTTACCTTTTTAAAAGCCCAACCCTATAAAATAATGCAAAACAAACTTCTTTGGAAAAATTTCAGGTTTAACCAAGTATTGTGTTTTCCTAGTTCTAGTCAATCTAGGAGGGGCTTTGTAGTAATTATTTAATTAATTTAGTAGCTAAATTATTAAAATCTAAGTTGAATGAGTCAGGATCAGTTCTTAAACCTAAAAATCACGTTCAAACTCATAGAAAAAAGGATGCAAAAACAGTGAGCAACGAACGCAAGAAAAAGGCAGAAAATTTATCGATTTCTCTAAGGAGATTTCAAGATTTCTTCAACGTTTCGTTCAAGGTGGTCTTCGTAGATTAAGTTCTACATAAGGTATGGGTTTCTCTCCTGGTCTTCTTTCTCCAAGAGAACTTTCTTTCGAATGATTCAAAGATCTTGAAAACTAGGGTTGTTTCCCCTCGTTCTTGTCGAACTCCTTTCCCTAGTATCCTTGTCAATGTTGAATAGGTTAAAAATTATATTGTTGGTATGTGCTGCTAGAAAATCTTAATTTGTATGGTTTTTGATTAAATAATGATTGAATGAACCTATTGATTGGTCTCGTTTGATGGAAAGTGTTATTATGTGAATTAAAAGAGTGATACTATGTTAAAGATATGTACGAAGATGTTATGTAAGAAGATGTTACGGGCTGTTGTGCATACTTTCTGTTAATATAACGTTATAAACATGATATATTTATCAAATTCTAATATGATTCTGTCCAATATTTTTAAAAGTGTTATGGCTAAAGCTATGTTATAAGGTTGGCTAAATCGATCTTCATGAAATCATAAGTTGAATGAATGTTTGTGTTTTGCCAGTAAAATGGCTAACAATGTCTTGCCCAAAAGTTGAATGGAATTGGCTTACATTATTGCTTCTAAATAATGATGGAAAAATTGACTAATGAGAATCTCATGAAACTATATTTGAATTAATGTTGGGCTTGTGCCAATAAACTAGCTATGAAGTCATTTCCAAATTTTGTAGGCCAATAATAAATTTACACCAATCTTATGTGCCCAATATAATGCAATGTCGAATTAAGCATGACCAACAGAACAAAATGAATACGAACTAAGGTTATGTCAATAATGGGACAAGTCCCAACATACCCTATACTATCTTAATTGACTAAAATGTTGGATTATCAAATGAATAAGCACATCTAAAGTAATTCAATGAATCCATAACTAAGGGCATGCCATTTATTGAGACAAATCCCAACATGCTCTTAAAGAATGACATATGAACTCATGAAACTCATTGAATGAAGTGCTCATTGTCCATAAACGATGATATGAATCTACTATACTAAAGTAAGTAAGTAACGGGAGTTATAACATAATTAAAGGGGTATAAAGTAAGTTACAAGAATGTGGTGTTAAAGGAAGTGAGACAAGTCTCACTTCCACATAAGCTACTATGTTAAAAGAATACTCACGTATGAAGGTGTTAGAATCTGTGAGCCAGTCTAATTAACACCAAAGGATTATATGTAAGAAAAATTCACATTTCATCAACATAAACAAGGATGACCAGTAATCAATAGAGTAAGTAAATCTCAATCTAGAAGAAAGCCTCCATAATGCTTGAGTCAACACTAAAAGATAAAGAAGAAATGAACATTCACGTAAAAAGGGGTGAGTAATTATGAAGAGCAAATATGCTAACGCTAATGAATGTGGTGACAACATAATAAGAGTCTTGTGAAAGATGAGATCAATCTCAAATGATCCTAATTAAATTTTACAAAAATGTACTCACCTATGAGAGTGTAAAGCTAAATAAGAGTCAAGTCTCTATGAACACTCTAACGAAAGTATTGAGATTAGTGTATACTTAATACTAATGATGAGATGAGAAATCATATATTGCGCTATGATGTTTTCATACTAGAAGCGAGCTTCCATGATATATGAGTTTAATGTAATGGAACTTTATACTGAGCACCGATAGGATAGCTATGCGCGGTGATGCCTTCTTTCAGGAAGGACAGAGGTTCACGTAACTCTCATGAGATGAGACTGTTTAGCATTCCGGATATAGGTATCCTTATATCTCCTAGTCTTTGAACCTATACTGCCAATATAGGGATCTACCCGGGTTCAAATCTTTATATACACTAGCATGTCCGTGTCACTTTGGCCGGTGATTCCCTCTCTTTTCGGTGTGGGGCAGACACTGGATTTCATGATGCTCACATGATCTATGTCGGTTAAGGTTAAAGTTCCCAAAGGAAGAATGAGGCCAACCTCAAAGTATGGAAGATAATGAAATGAATGATACCGAAGTTGTTTTTGCAAAACAATCAGGAGGTGAAATCAGATTCAAGTAATGACAATAGGTCATTCTTTGTCATTGCACTTCATGATCCCAATGAGAGTCTTAAACACATCCTAGGTATATTTGGTGTTTACATCAGCCTAATAATTAATTAAATGTATAATGTGAAGTACGAACGGAAGAATGAAGCAGACTCTGTGTTTGCTAATGAAGGTCCTCGAGTTGAGGTTCCATATGTTGGGCCCTCACTTGAGATGTATTAATTCTACATCAACGATTCCAAAGTGTCATGTATATCAAATGTATAATATATAAAACATGAAAATAATGAAATCAATGGCATGATCAATAGAGAATTGCTTATGAAAGGTAATGAATATATAGTGTAAAGAATGACTCGCTATAAGGTAGGAATTTCATTCCTTAGTCCTTGGATAACTTACATCGATTCATTGTGGGAATGAGAGTACAATGAATCATTGTAATTGCATGTAAAACATAGGACAAAAAGAATTATTGAACTACATAACAACAAGAAGAAAAAGACTGAAAAATAATCTAAGTGTACAAAGAGGAGCTCTCGGCCTAAGAGGATCAAAAATCTCAAATATTTGCTCGAGTTGTTTTAAAATTATGTCGATGATACTAGTATTTTGTAATCATATAGAAAATGAGTTGTGTTCTTTGAATGCAATAAAAGACATCATATTCATACCACAATTCACAACTAACGATTTAGGAAAGTCTAGTGACTAGGCTTTCCAGAAATAGCATGTTGTTTAGGAAGAGCTTTCTTTGATCATGCATAGGCTTATGTGTACGTGTGCATACACCCATACTTAGTAGAAGTGGTGTAATAACCCCTACTATTTGCTATTTTATAGATGTGGGTTAAGGTACAGATTGACGACTCCTGCAACGGTTTGGACATCAACGTTTCTCCAGACCATTTGGTAGGTCCTCTTGATTTCGAGGATGCTACAGTTTCAGTCTAGCCTTAGTTTTAGCAAAACCTAGTGGATTTTGTCCCTATCGTTTATTTCGTACTTTCATTTTGAAGCTTTTGTAATAAGGTCGTGTCTGGTAAACGTATTAATGATATATTCATATTCTGTTTCGAATTGATTCTTATGATTGATCGTGGTTATATTTATGTTGAGTTTAGTATAGGATGAATTCATCCAATAACTATATGAAGTATATGTATACTTCATACGTTTAAAAGTTTTAAATTTTCCGCTAAAATTAACCATATGAATGTGATAAATGCAAGATGACATTTGTCTGTGACCTCTAAGAGTTCAACGATGCCGGTTGCAGTTCGAATTTCAGAATTCGGGTTGTGAAAAATACACATCATAGTTTTATCCGATAATATCACAACACTTGATACTATATCATCTGATACAATTTTTTTCAATGAATTAAGTATTAGATTCTTTATGTTAAACATATTATTGCAATATAATAGTATTTTCAGTACGTACTAATTGTTCCAAAAACATTAATGACTTAACCAATACAATGTATATTTTAAAAATAACTTTGTATAAAACACAAAATAATACACAAATTCACTTTATTATAAATTAACAATAGAAAAAAATAGGAAGAATTGAAAAATAAGCGTAACATTTCAATTTATTGAATCATGAATTCGTAAGCTAAAAGTACTTTTTTAATGTAGAAATTTGTAACAACCAAAAGAAATGTCATAACCTGATAATTATTAGATCTGAAAAAACAAAGTACTCCAAAAAAGTATTGATCTAGATTCTTCTTTCACGAAGATAGTACAAGGCTTCTATTGAGGCCTACTTGTTCACATTGCACACAACAATTTGTGTTTGATGTTAGATTTTCATCTGAATCTTTCATCTGTTGGTTTTACTTTAGCCATTGAGCATTATTTTGTATCTTGGTGGCAAGACAAGTTCTTTCAAAACACATTTCATAACTGATCAATCACTTTGTTCGGCATTGATTCAATTGGAACTACATGATATACTAATACATAGCTAAAATCATACCAAATATATTTATTATTTAATATTTATTGTATCCTTCCAAATAAATTTACTCTTCAAGATACATTATTGTAACTTGTTCAACGGATCATATATAATTTTTGTTTATAATACATATTAGTGTCCCCATAGTTTTACATGTTTTAGATACATATAAAAAATGACATAAAACACAACTATGTATAAGAAAACATATATGCACAACAAAAGTATATTAGGATTTTTACTACTTGCATGAATAATAGATAACCGGTATTGTTTATGTTAAAACATATATTATTCTAGAACACATAAACATATTGAAATTTAATCCGATAAATACCTCTTGAACAAATACCTTCGAGCGAATCCACAAGGTAGACGGACCTTCAAGTGAAGCTACAAGATAAACAATAGTTATTGTCTTCTACATTTATCCCAAGTCACATTCGAAATCTTTTAATACATGGGTGGTCAAGCACAAATAGAAAACTAATCTCTTTTCAAGGTTAGGAGAATTCCTATATATAGAGATTTCTTCCTAATCCAAAAAGGAATCGAAAATCTAATTTTTCTAGAAGACTAGAAAAACCCATATTATTCTTCCTTTTTCCATAGAAATAGGATTATGAGTTCTAGTTTAAAATAGACACTATAGGGACCAAATAATTAATTATCGAGGCTTCCTATTATGGAAATAATTCTAAATAATGAATTTGAATTATTCTTACCGTAATAAATTACAAATCATTCCACTAGAAATTCGTACTTACACTTCTCTACTTCTTGATTCCCCATGCTAAGATTTTAGATACTAATCAATAAATTAAATTACTGACCAATTTAACTTAATGATTTTCTTTATAGCACTACTTAACTTATTTCATGTGTTGGATTCATAAATACTAGCAAGATTTGACACGATAAAAACTTATAAGTTTCTCAAATGACATATCAATCATTCCCTATAATGACACATGGATTCCATCAACTAACTTATTATTTCACCAATATATATTATTATCATTCAACTTATCACGCATATTGACCCATCTTAGAATCTCACTTTTTAATAAATCAAAACGATAATTAATGTATACAAATCATAATAGTTATATCAGGATTAAGAATATAAGTATATTTAATAGTGTAGGGAATATGTTTTGCCAGTTATTCGAAAACAACTATATCTACTCGGTCCCTTTCAATACATACAAAATGTACTAGCACAAGAAGTTGGAACTATATCATTCCCATAATCAGAATAAATTACATATAATCTTGTGCTACAATTGTACCTGATGACATCTTCAATTTCCATTATAGATTGAGACCAGAAAACTTATACTTGTATGAATCGATGATTTAATCCTCTGTGTATAAGCTAAAACTTTACACACCAAATCATCTATTATATAAATGATTAGACACCATAATTGAGTACATGATCTATTACAATTGAGTAAATATTTTTCTCTAATAAATATTATTCTTAACATATGGTTAATAGTATACATTCCAACAATCTCCCACTTAGACTTTTAACCATCACAATTATTATAATGTAATATATTTAAATACATGGTTAACAGTATATACCCTAACAATCTCCCACTTAGATATTTAATCATAAAAATTGTTAGAGTACTATGTACAAACACATTATTAATAGTACATACTCTAATAATCTCCCACATAGACTCTTAACTATGCCTTTACAACTTTCACATGCATTCCTTTATTTCTTACCGAAAGAAAATTTACCAAGCTATTTTCTCGTGCAATTTTGTGTAGTAGTGTTGCATCTTAATAAACTGATTTTTTACTTTATCTTGAGAAACATTATCGTGAAACCCTCCAAGAGTGTACTTTTTTTCAGGAGCTCTATCATAAAAGTTCTCTTAGGCATACAAAACAAATCAATCTTCATTATGATTCTCCCACTACGATTAAGTACTACTATTATAATCACACTTTCATGTTCTTGAGTATTGATATTTACAACTTTTCATGAAGTGTTCTTTTAGCGTTACTAGGAGATATGAACATCTTTAGGCTTATGGCTCTACTCAGCAAGTTGAGGCTGATAAGGATAGGGAATAGGACAAGGAGAGTAAGAAGGCTAGGATTGGGAACTATGAGTATTCTTAGTAGAAATCAGGTGGTAAAAAATGCTCACAGAATCAACAGAAGTCTTCAGCTCCAGCCCTTCGTCGGTTAGTGTTCCATCATCCAAGAACAGGTACAACCATAAGGTTAGAGCGCCATGATCTAAGTCTCAGGGAAGTGTTTCAGGAACCTAGATTTACCTCACTTGTCCAAGATATGGTAAGAACCATCCGGGCGAGTGTCTCATAAGAAAAGGAGGATGTTTTGGGTGCGGTCAATATGTTCACAAGTTGTGGGATTGTGCTTCTAGACAGGTTCGAAGAGGTGGTAATGGTAGAGTTAAGTCTACCACTTCATTAGCACCAATAAGTCACCCGACTCAGAAGGGTAAATCATCTTGTACAGGTGGCGGTCAGCGCCAGAACAGGTTGTATGCTCTTCAGTATCACGAAGGTTCTCATGAGGTAGCCACTGGTACGTTACGAGTATTTGACTTTGATGTTTAAGCATTGCTAGATACGGGGGCTACTCTTTCTTTTGTAACTCCTTACATAACTGTCACATTCAATGTTAGTCCAGAAACTCTCTCAAAACCTTTCTCAGTCTCTACTCTAGTCGGTGACCCAATTTTATTTATAACGGTATACAAAAATTGACCTGGCACAGTCTCTCAGTAAGTCACCTCAGCAGATCTTGTAGAGTTAAAAATTGTAGACTTTGATGTCATTCTAGGAATTGATTGGTTACAATCCTGTTATTTCTCAATCGATTGTAGAACTAGGATTGTTCATTTTTAGTTTCCAGATGAATCAATCTTAGAATGGTAATTTAGTACCTTAGCTCCTATAGATCGATTCATTTCTTACCATCAGGCCAGAAAGAGATCTCTAAGGCATTTATCTATCTTCTTGTTGGGGTTAAGGATTGTAGCTCTAAAACCCCAACTCTTGAGTCAGTTCCAGTAGTTTTTGAGTTTCCTGATGTTTTTCCACAAGATTTTCTTGGAGTCCTCCCTGAAAGGAAAATCGACTTTGGCATTGATCTTTTTCCATATATCCACTCTATTTCTATTCCTCCTTACAGAATTGATCCATCAGAGCTTAAGGAGTTGAAAGATAACTTGAAAGACCTTCAAGATAAGGGTTTCATCAGACCTAGTTTTTCACTATGGGGTGCACCAGTGTTGTTTGTAAAGAAGAAAGATGGTTTTATCAGAATTTACATTGATTATAGACAGTTAAACAAGGTCCATAATCAAGAATAAGTATCCCATTCTCAGAATTGATGACTTTTTTTTACCAACTTCAGGGTGATAGTCATTTTTCAAAGATAGACCTCAGATCGGGTTATCATCATCTTAGAGTCAGAGATAGTGACATTCCAAAAACATCCTTCAGAACTTGGTATGGTCAAAAAATTGTAATTATGTCCTTTGGACTAACCAATACTCCTACAACTTTCTTAGATTTGATGAACAGAGTTTTCAAACAATACTTATACTTGTTCGTTATCATACTTATTGGTGATATCCTCATTTACGCTAGTAATGAGGAAGAACATGCGAGTCATTAGAGAATTGTTCTACAGGTTCTCAAGGATTTTCAGTTACTCACTAAGTTTAGCAAATGTGAGTTCTGGTTGAAATCCATTGTTTTCCTTGGTAACATTGTATGTAAAAAAGGGATCTGAGTTGATTCACGTAAGATAGAAGGAGTGAAACAATGGCTCTTACCTACCTCTGCTATAGATATAAGAAGTTTCTTAGGTCTAGCGAGGTATTATAGAAGGTTCGTGGAAGGATTCTTATCCATAGCCTCACCATTGACTAGGTTAACTCAGACAATGGTCAAGTTTCAATTGTGAGAAAAGCTTTGCAAAATTTAAAACTAGACGGACTACAAATCCTCTCTTGACTCTACCAGACGGTTCAGATGGTTATGTGATCTATTATGATGCATCTAGAGTTGTCCTAGGTTATGTATTAATGTAGCGAGATAAGATTATAGCATATGCCTCTACACAACTTAAGGTTCATGAGAAAAACTATCCAACCGATGACCTCAAGCTTGCAGTAGTGGTGTTTGCACTCAACATATGGAGAAACTTCTTGTATGGTGTTTGTGTAGATGTGTTCACTGATCATAAAAACCTTCATTATTTGTTCACCCAGAAAGAGTTGAATTTTCGTCACAGGAGATGGCTTGAGTTCCTTAAGGATTATGATGTGAGTGTGCATTATCATCCTAGTAAGGCGAACGTAGTAGCAGATGCTCTTAATAGATTATGTATGGGTTGTGTAGCCCATGTTGAGGAAGAAAGTAAGGACTAGTGAAGGATGTTTATAGGTTTTTTCGCTTAGGAGTTTGCATTATGAGCATAACACACAGTGGTGTAATAGTTCAAAATGCGGCAGAATCTTCTTTGGTAATGGAGGCTAAGAATAAGCAAGACAGTGGTCCAATCTTGCTTGAACTTAAGGGTGCAGTCTACATACAAAGAGTGGAGGAGGTTTTCTCTCAAGGGGTATATGATGTACTTCGCTACGAGGGTAGATTGTGTGTTCCTGATGTGGGTGAGTTGAGAAAGCATATCCTTGCAGAAACCAATAGCTCCAGATGTTATATTCATCTAGGTGGTACTAAGATGTACCGCGACCTACGAGAAGTTTATTGGTGGAATGGCATAAAGAGGGATATAGCAGATTTTGTGAGTAAGTTTCCCAATTGCCAGCAAGTCAAGGTAGAACATCAAAAACCAGGAAGTATGACTCAACATATTGATATTCCTATTTGGATGTGGGACGTGATCAATATGGACTTCATCACAGAGTTACCTCGTACTCGTAGACAACATGACTCAATTTGGGTGATAGTTGATAGGATGACTAAGTATTCTTGCTTTTTAGCGGTCAAGACTACAGCGTCGGCAGAGGAATATGCCACGCTTAACATTAATGAAACTGTGAGGTTGCACGGGGTTCCTTTGTCTATCATCTCATATAGAGGTCTTCAATTTACCTCTCATTTCTGAAATTCCTTTCAGAAGGGGCTTGGTACTCAAGTTAACCTTAGCACAAAATTTCATTCACAGATAGATGGACAGGCAAAGCTTACCATTCAGACCCTAGAGGATTTTTTGAGATCTTGTGTGATTGTTTTCAAGGGTAGTTGGGATGATCACCTTTTGCTTATTGAGTTTGCCTACAACAATAACTACCATCCTAATATTCTGATGGCCCCTTATGAGGCTTTGTATGGGTTTAGATGTAGATCTCTCGTTGGTTGGTTTGAAGTGGGTGAAGAAGCTTTGTTAGGGCAAGATTCAGTCCTTTATGCTATGGAGAAAGTGAAACTCTTTATAGATAGACTTAAGAAAACATAAATTCGTTAGAAATCTTATGCAGATGTAAGGGGAAGGGAACTAGAGTTCCAAGTTGATGATTGGGTTTTTCTGAAAGTCTCACCTATGAAAGGGGTGATGATATTTGGAAAGAAATGGAAGCTCAGTCCTAGATATGTAGGCCCTTACAAGATATTGAAAAGGTTTTGAAAGGTGGCATATGAGTTAGAGTTGCCAGCAGAATTAGCAGCAGTATATCATTTCTTCCACATCTCGCTCTTGAAGAAGTGTGTGGGTGACCTAGCCTCTATAGTGCCATTAGAGAGTGTGGCGGTGGAAGATAGTCTTTCTTATGAGGATGTACCATTTTATATTCTTGACCGCCAGGTTAGAAGGTTGAGATTTTTTTTTTTGCTTCAGTCAAGGTTTTGTGGAGGAGTCAGTTCGTAGAGGGAGCAACTTGGGAAGCAGAAACAGCCATAAAAGCCAAGTATCCTCACCTTTTTCCTTATGAATCAACCCCATCTTGAGGTAAAAGTTCCTCTTCCATTCACCAGTCATTCATGCGTAAATTAAGTCTTAGAATCATGTTCCCTCATTTTCACTTGCATTTAAGCATATTTGAATGTTCTCAAAACTCAATTAACTTGGAAAGTGAGTTCTCAATGTTTAGTAGTAGGGATTAGAGCTTCTCCCTTTATTTGAACTTTTTTAGTCTTCATTCGAGGAAGAATTTTCTCAAGGGGGAGATAATGTGACAACTCGTATCCTAGATAGACCAAAATTCTGATTTTCAAGAAGTGTAGATTCCATCTATGGAGGCCACCTACGTACTGTAGTGAGGACTACGGTCCTTAAACTAGGTCCATCGATCCTGGTCCACAGACGATGTCCAGGACATACGAACCATGGGTAGGACCACGATTCGTGGACCAGGTCTTTCAATCTTTGTCCACAGAAAACTTAGATCCTAAATGACGGCCAGTATCTAATGACTATAGGTGGGACAAAGGTTCTTGGAACAGGTCCGATTATCATGGTCCATAAACCCATTCTCTAAACAAAATGTCAAAGGAATAGGAAAGAACGTAGATGGAACCATGGTTGTGGACCAGGTCAAATTATTATGGTTCATAAACCCACTCTTTGAACCAAACGACGAAGTAACAACACAAACAATACGTGCGACCACGGTGCGTGGACCAAGTATGTCGATCATGGTCCATAAACCCACTCTCTGAATCAAATGACGAAGGAACAAGATGGATCATAGATAGCATAACAGTCTGTGGCCACGTCTGTCGATCTTGGTCCACTGACAACGGACATCACCTACTGATCGTAGTTAGGACAACGGTCCGTGGACCATGTCCGTCTTTCACTCTGACAACTGTTAATTTAGGGGTCTTTTGGTCTTTTCCCACTTTTTAAAAACCCTCACATACGTTGTTTTGACGTTAAATCATTTGATTTTTTTTGGTTTAACCCTATAAATATAACAAAAAATTACCTAAATCAAATTAATAATCAAAAACTTAGAAAATTATAAGCAAGAGAAGAGAAAGAGGTTAAGAACCTTAGTTCAAGAATGCAACAAGGTTTCAGTAGTTCCAGCCCCAAAATCTAAATATTTCTCCGTGGATTTCATCACCTTGTATGTGGGATTTCACTGGTGGGTTCCTTTCACCCATTGGGTCCCAAGTTTTCACTCAGATTCTTTATTCCCATATCTTGATCAGACCTAGGTTTCTAGAACTTCAAAAAAAAACTTCCTGAATTAATTAGTTATATGTTCCAAATCAGATTTCCATGTCATTATTTAGTTTATTCCATGTATTTAAAAAACTAGCTATGTGTTTATTTAGTTCTTGAATTTTACATGATAGATTAGATATTTTAGTTATTCCGTTATACATGCCTCAGTTATTAATGCATTAGTATCAGATTAAATGTTGTATTCTCAATTTGCATGTTCACATTTGATCAATCCAGTATTTATAGAAACTGAGTCATAATAAGTTAATTACATAATTCAAGAATCAAAATACCGAGTTGGAGTAGGGTTCAGCGTACCCAATTAGCCCGAGAAATACTAGCCAAGTAGGTTATAAGTCCCTTTTATAGGCAATCAATTTAGTGATCACGCCAGCATGACTTTATGCCTTTGGTAGGGTGTATTAGGTCCGCTTGATGGGGCGTATACATCCAACTCCACATTTAGCTCATGTGGTTTTATTATCGGTTATTAGGAGATCCCGCAGTTCAGTCAGACTCTCTTGCATTGATGTCTTACCAATATTTTTTCAGTATTCAGTTTCAGCATGTTATAAATTGGTCATTGCATTAAGTTAGCTCATAATTCAGTATTTCATGTTTATCTTATTATACTTGCTCTTGTACTTGTTAAGTTATGTCTCATTTAAGCTTTACTCTGTCCTACATGGTCAATAACTTCAAATACTAACACATACGTGTGCTACATCTTTTCGTGATGTAGGTTCACCTTCTCAGCATTCAGATCGCGCATAGAACGATTCCCGATCTCTAGTTTAGTAGATTCGGTGGTGAGTCCTCATTCTTCGAGGACAATAGTCATGAGTTCATTATAGTCTTTTAGTTTCATTTTTCGCTAGACTTATTTGGGGATTGTCCTTGTATTTCTAGTCGAGTAGTGTCTTATTTTAGGCATAGTTAGTTTCAGCTTATTATTGAGTTACTAACTTTCTTGTATTAAACTCATCAGTATTTCAAATATCTCAGTTATATTATATGGGTATTCCCCATCTTTTTATTAGAGTATGAGTTAGCTTCCGCAAAAGTTTATTCTCTTTAGTATGCTCATGATCATGCAAGCAATGTTAGTTTGGGATCACTTGTGGTCCTAGGTTCCGTGTCCGCGTCTTGGAGGTAGTTCGAGGCGTGACAATTACCCCAATTAATGAGGGATATTTTCTTATCCTTACCGTTAGCTTAAAACATGTTGTAGTAATAAGTTAGGTGTCCAAACTGATTTGGGTCAGTTTTAATAATCTTAAATTAAAATTAGGATTTTAGGAGAGTACTAAAGAAAAGAAAATATATGAAAAGGAGGAAATATCAAGATTTCTTGCAAATTGAGGATTTATTTCGCCAAATCATAGTACGTAATTTTTCATTGTGTTGGGTTTGTTAACCCACAAAAAAAAAATATAAATTTCATCCATAATGTTAATCTTGATGTTGAATGAGTTGAGTTCTTAAGGTTTTGTTCTTCTTTCTTTGTTTATGAAGTTTGATGAATTTTTAGGTGAAGATTTCGATTGATGGTGGTTCTTGAGGAAAAGAGAGTATACTCTTGTCAACTTGTATTGGGTAATTCAATCAAAGGAAAATTTTGAGGGAAACAATCTATTCTAGACGAATAAGAGTCAGAAAACGAGAAACAAAATTAGTCATGTTTTATTGGAACAAGCTTTGAGCCAGAAAGTTCCCTTTGAAATTCAAAGGTTGGATCCTAACGCCACTGAGTGTTCCAGGGACTCCTGCTTTGACCTATTTTCAGTAGTTTGCTTCTTGTGAGTTCCTTTAGATTATTCCTTCATTTCTTCCTGATTCTAACTGATCTAAACGACATCTAAAAAATAATATCTCGTAACTTGAAATAAATAAATGATGATCTAAGAAAACAAGAATAATCATTTTTGGAAATAAATATGGAAAATTTATAATTTTCGAGCTTTTAAAAGTGATATTTAGTCATTTTCAAACGCCCATAACATCTATCTCAAGAGAAGTTAGGGTGAGGTCTTTATATGGATGGAAAACTCTTGGAAATATCTTCCAAAGAGTTCCGAGTTTGTGAAATTTCGAGGTCGTATGAGAGAAATATGACTTTCGGAAGTAGGGTTATTGGACTGAGGAAAGTCCAATCCGGATTTCAGTAAGGGCAACATTTTATTTTCACCCTAGGATATCCCAATTCGTTTTAAGGGTTATTTCGGGGTAAAAACCAAGTCGCTTATTCAGTTTAACAAAAATTAAGAACGCTTAGGGTTGGGGAGAAAAGAGAAAAGAAGAGGAAGATAAATAATTATCCAAGAACACCAAGATCGTTGCATGGATTTCGTAGGGGGTGATTTATCTCTCGTAGATTTGATTTATGTTTCCGGAATGTATTTGTGTTTAATCTATTGGGTAATGAATTATTTAGTGATATTAAGTATTTGGTGTCGGATCTATTGAAGATTGGTACGTTTAGAATTGAAATCAGAGATGAGAAGCCATAATACCTGTCTGATAGACCCAGCCGCACTACGTCAGCCATAGCGCCTGAGGATAGACTCTGTCCGCCAAGATCTGGGACTCTGCGCCTCTCAGAGCGCCAAGGACACCTGGGGACCCCGTTCTTTCCCTATATTTTCGTAAAAGTTCCTAAGTGATGTACATATCATTTCTAGTTGATTCCAACACCTTATAGTACATCTAAACATCATGAAATCATCCATAAACAGGATCATGATCCTTGAATCCGTAATGAAATTCAAGGGAATATAAGAACAAGGTCAAAGTAGTTCTGAGTCAAGTTTGAAATTTAAGAAGTCAAAGTAAGTTCTTAAACTAAGTATCAAAATCTATAAGGGAACTAAGTATTCCCTAGGAGTTAAATTTAAAGTGAAGTAAAGAGTAAGATTTGAGTTCATCTCTCAAAAACTATAAGAAAACTAAGTATTTCCTAAAGGTTTATAAATGTTTTCACATTTGAGTTAAGAGGAAACTAAGAGTTCCAAAAGAGCTTTGAGTAAGAAAATGAATATTGATCCAAGAGGTCTTTTGAAGCTAAAACTAGTTCAACAAATTATCTCAACCCAAAGGAAGGAAGTTTTGCAAAAAGCATGAGCTAATGTATATTTTGATAGTACTATTGAGAACCGATGTGGGGATGATAGTTCATATTAATTCAAGTATTTATGTAAACCATGAAACCATCATAGGTGTTAACAACTCATACTTTTTAGATCATCACGTAAGTTAAGCTAGTGGATCCACTAAGGTAAGTAAGGTCCTATACCGATGGAAAGGTATAGGATGGTCCTCGACAACGTGAAGTAAAATGTTATATCATCACTCAGGCTCAAGTGATGGTTGTCGGTTAGAGAATCTTTCACAAAAGTTACTTTACTTTCATATATAAGTAAAGTTGAGTTTGTTATTGCATTTCTTTAAACAACTAAGTTGTTTTATGGTTTTACAATCTTTATATATATCACATGTGTTTAAATTGCTATATATATACTTTGAGTTGAGCATAATCTTTATTTGGGAAAGCTAAGGTAAGTTCATCTTATTTCCCTCAAGCTTAATTCATGTCTAGCATTCCAACTCGCATACTCATAAATTCAATATACTGATGCCAGTTGCGCTTCATCATTTTATGATGCATACGCAGGTAACTTGGGTAAGCATGCAACGCATCGTTGAGCACTCCAGAGTCAGTTGGTGAGCCTCGCATTCTGGAGGACATCCTTTTTAATGCTTTACTATTTTAGTTCATTCGGATGTTCTGGAGTCTGTTCAAACATCTATATCAGTCAGTTTAAAAGCTTCGTAGACAGTTAGTAGTTCAGTTCTTGATTCTCTTTTATTTCATCATTTAATATGTTCAAATGTTGAGACTTAAGTGCCATTTTGAATAAGACAGTTATCTTGAACAAAATTCTTTTAATTCATTAACAGAGATATGTATAGTCTTCCACTAAGCTAAGAAAGGGAAAGGGTTCTCTCACGACCATCAATAGAAATTGTGTGTCAGTCCAGCCCAGGGTGTAGGCTCTGGGCTTCAGAAACATAGTATTAGAGCATATAGTTCAAGAGTCCTAGGGATTCTATGAAGCCGGGTCTGTAAAAAGTCTTAGTCATTGGTGTGAAGTGTGCCACATCTATGATTAGGAGGTTACAACATTTAGGAATTCCTCACTTCTTTCTTAATTATTTGGTGTGTTAGAGATTATCTCTAAAAGTTTCCCTCTGATTCAGGCTTACGCGTGTTTTAGATACCAATGCCTTCACAAAGAGAATTAAGAGATCGTCCACTAGGAGAAATATTGAAGCTCACGAATAGGAGTTACCTAATGCACCAATGTGGAACCCCAATGAGAGATTACCAACACCAAATTACGGGAAGCTATCCAAATGTTAAGTTAAGCAGCAAACAACCAAGGGGTAAACCTAGAGAAGCTCAACAAGAAAGGTTTTACACATCGAGGGTTTGTGAGTTTCTGAGAATCAATCCTCCCATCTACACCGGATCAAGCGCTATTGAGGATCCGGAGAACTTAATGGAAGAATTGAAGAAAACGTTTAATGTAATGCACGTGATTAACGTTGAGAGAGTTGAATTAGTTGCATAAAATATGAAGAGTGTTGCTAGAACTTCGTTCGACCAAAGGAAGGAGGGCCGAGTTGAGGATGCACCACCTCAGAGATTGGCTTTTTGCAAAGAAGCCTTATTGGGGAGGTCCTTTCCTCGAGAACTAATGGAATCAAAGGAAGGGGAGTTCATCACTTTGAAACTCGACTCCATGAGTGTTCATAAGTATGGGTTGTAGTTCAACTAACTGTCTCGACCTCAATTTCACATATCAATGAGGCATGCACCATCATCAGCTAGTGCACCTGCTCCTAGAAATAAAGGTGAGTATGATGGCCAGAATTCCAGAATTTCAAGGCTAGGCCAATCTTGTCCCAAGGTAGTGTGACACAAGGAGGTATTTCGTCTCCTTCATGTGTTACATGAGGTAGAAGCCACCTCGCTAAATGTCATGATGGCCAGACGAGTTTCTTCAAGTGTGGCAAAGAGGGTCACTTCATGAGAGAGGTTCTAAGAATAAGAAAAGTTGTGGAAATACGGTACTACAACAAATTGATTATTAGGGATAAATAATTTTGTCATTATAAATCATATTTTGTCACTAAAAATCGTGTATGATGAAAAATAATTCGTCACTCAGTCATCATTAAAGTATTGTATTAACTACAAAAATATAATAATCTCAAAATGTTTAAACATTTGTGACAAATTTATTTGTTGTAAAAAGTATATATTTTGTAGTTAATAGAACGTTAAGGTTGAAAGTGAAGAGTGCTTACCATCAGACCAACTTTGTGTTGTTGTTATTCATTTTTGTTTTATTTTATACTTGATTCACTTCTTTGAAATTTATACTCAAACACAAATGCATGAAATTTATCACTCGCATTTCATTCAAATGTACATCATATTTGAAGAAAAACGTGTATTTTCTTAAATATGTTTAAATATATTCAGTACAATTTTGTCTTTTTATTTATTTATATTTGTAAATTTTTAAAATTATTCAGTACTATAATAAATTTATTTAAAATTTAACTTTTGATTTTACTAAAATAAAAATAAATAATTTGTTGAAGTTGAACATTGATACAAATAACTCTAGTACTTCATCATTTCTTTTATTTGTGTTTTTTATTTTTTAGTTTATTCAATTTTCACACTGATGAAAAAATTAATAAAAATTCTTGAAATATATTGCACCTTTGCAAAGTCTAAGTTTGTAATTCGATGTTATCTTTGTATAGTTACTCTACGTACGTATGTGAAATTACTATTAAATATGTACATATTTATATACAAAAGCGAATATATTGACTTACTCTATGTAGTTTATGAATCACAAATAAATAGAGCTGCACAAAACATAGCGCAATGACTTGAAATTTTTTTATCGTGCTTATCAATGAAAGAATATCAAATAAAAAATAAAAGTGCTAAACAAACAAATATTAATGATCTAGTGGTAGAAACGTGCCCACTTACAATACCTATAACCTGAATTGTATTTTTCAAACGATGCATTTTATAATTGTGTATTTAAGAAAATTAATGTATTGAACTTTTTCATTCTTATAAAATTTACCAAATTTATTGGTTTTAATATTTTCAGTTGCCAATTTACGAATAGACTCTGTCTACTTCTTATGAAGCACTTGTATCATTCTTGTAAGTTGTCACTTGTAATTATGAACAATGGTAGAAAAATAATTGTATTTAGCTATGAATTTTTTTCGTATCAAATAGTTTAATAATTCACTAAAAATTTTAAGTCGTCACTATTTAACACCTTGCATATTTTGTGATAATTTTTGTGGTTTCAATAAATCATTGATTGATTATAGACAATTAAATATTTTTCACCAATTATTTATATTATTAGTGACAAAATAAATGTCATAATTAAATATAAATTTTCATATCTAAAATTTATAAAATTCAGTTATGAACTCTAATTTGTCAATATTGTAATTTTTTTTAGATGAAATTTTTTTGGCGTCCAAAATTTTATAAATTATAGGATAAAAATATTTTATCATGAATAAGATACATTATTATTGATGAAACAAATTGTCACTGATTAGTTTAAATTTGTGATGAACACTACATAAAAAATGACGTCATCTATTTTTTTGGTGGAAAAATTCAGTGGACAAAATGTTGGTACGGATTTTTATGTTTCATCAAAAAGAATGTGTCTCCTATATTTAAGCAAGAAAGGTAAATTTGTCACGAAAAGAAAATAATTAGTGAAGAATTTTATGTCGTAGTTTGTCATAAATTACATACACTATTAATAAAGAAATGATGTCTCACCAATTACTTTAAATTCATGACTAACACTACTTAACAAAATGACGCCAAACATTTTTTTGGTGAAAAACATTTATGGACAAAAATTTGCTACGAATTCTTATATTTCATCCCTAAAAGTATGTGTCTTATATATTTAAGCATCAAAAGTAAATTTTATCACTAAAAGAGAATAATTAGTGACTAATTTGATGTCATAGCTAATAATTTTGTAGCTATATATCATATTTGTTGTAATGCGGGCAATAGAACTCAATCTTCATTACTTGCTCCACGAGACAGGGTTGCACGTAGAGCCACTTATGGTAGTGGCGTAGGGGAAAACTGTCTCTATGCAATCAATAGCCGCCAAGAGAAACAGAACTCTCCACATGTTGTCACGGGTATGATCAAAGTATTTACTTTTGGTATTTATGCTTTGTTATACCCAACAAAAAGTTTGTTCTTCGTAACTCCTTATGTCGCAAACTAGTTTCAGATTCTTCCTGAAAAACTATGTGAACCCTTCTCTGTTTCCACTCCTGTTGGTGTGTCTATTCTAGCGGAAAGAGTTTATTGTGATCATCCTGTTTCCATCAATCACAAGATTACCATGACTGATCTAGTAGAGTTATACATGGTAAATTTTTATGTCATTGTAGGTATAGACTGAGTTCATGCCTGATATGCGTCAAAAGATTATAGAACTCTAGTTGTAAATTCCAGATTTCTAATGAGCCAGTCATAGAGGGAACTAGTAGTTCAGCAGTGCCTATGAGTCGTTTCATTTAGTACGTAATGGCGTGAAATTTAGTCTCATAGGGGGTATCTATCACATAGTAAAAGTTAAGAACTCGAGTGTTAAGATACCTTCCCTTCAGTTAGTTCCAATAGTCAGTAAGCTTGTAGAAGTTTTTTTTATGATGATCTACCCAGAGTCCTTCCTGAATGAGAAATAGACTTTGGCATAAACATCATTCCAGATACTCGTCCTATCTCTATTTCACCATAGAGAATGTCACCAGCAGAGTTAAAAGAGTTGAAAGAACAATTGAAATATTTGTTATATAAAGGTTTCATTCTACCAAGTGTCTCACCTTGGGCGCTCCGATCTTGTTTGTTAGGAAGAAAGATGGTTCCCTTAGTATGTGTATGGATTACCGCCAATTGAATAAGGTGACTATAAAGAATAAATATCCTCTTCCAAAGAAAATTTTAGAACAAGATATGGGCATTACGAATTTCTGGTTATGTCCTTTGGATTGACAAATGCAACTGTAGCATTCATGGATCTTATGAACAGAGTATTCAAACTTTTTTAGATCTGTTTATCATCATCTACATTGATTCCATACTGGTTTGCTTAAGGAGTGAATAAGATCATGCTATTCATCTCAGGGTAGTTCTTCAAACATTAAAAGATAAGGATCTATATGTCAAGTTCTCCAAGTGTGAGTTTTCTCTTAAGTTTGTGGCATTCTTGGGCCATATTATTTCTAATAATGGGATTAAAATTGTCACTCCTAATGTAGAAATAGTTATGAGTTGGCCTAGACCCACATCTCCAACGGATATAAAGAGTTTGTTTTTGGTTTGGTTTGTTATTGTAGGAGATTTGTTGAGAGTTTTTCATCTTTCTCGTTTCCTTTGACCGACCAAACTCAGAAGAAAGTCATGTTTCAATGGTTTTAAGCTTGTGAGAAAAGCTTTCAGGAGTTGAAAAAAAGATTGACTACCACTATGATTTTGACCTTACCAGAGGGCACTTAAGATTTTGTGGTATAGTATGCATAAAGAGTTGGTTTGGGTTGTGTGTTAATGAAGAATGACAAAGTTGTAGTTTATACCTCTAGAAATTTGAAGGTACATGAGAATAATTATTCAACTCATGATTTAGAATTGGCTGCAGTAGTATTTTCTTTGAAGATATGGACCCACTACTTGCATGGTGTACATGTTGACATATTCACCGACCACAAGAGCCTCCAATATGTGTTCACTGAGAAAGAACTCAATCTCATATAAAGGAACAGCTTGGAAATACTCAAGGATTATTACATGAGTATTCTATACCACCCAGGTAAGGCCAATGTGGTTGATGATGCGTTAACCAGGTTTTCTATGGCAAGTACTTCCTATGTTGAAGAAGGAAAGAAGGAGTTAGCAAAATATGTGCACAGACTTACACGTTTGGGGCGATACTTATGAATTCCACAGAAGGAGGCATAGTGGTGACCAATTGGGTTGAGTCATCATTAGTGTTAGAGGTGAAAGGGAAGCAAGACCCAGACCTCATTTTTCTTGACTTAAAGGTGAACTAAGCAAAGAGTATTTTCTTTTAAACAAGAGAGAGATGGTGTGCTAAAGTATCAAGGTAGATTTTGTGTACGAAGGGTGGATGAACTCCAAGAAAGGATCATAAAGAAAGCTCATATCTCAAGATACTCCATCCATTCGGGTTCCACCAAGATGTACAACGACTTGAGAGAAGTATATTGGTGGAAGAGATGAATAAAGATATTGTTGAGTTTGTTGCCAAGTGACCAAATTGCCAGCAAGTGAAAGTAGAACACCAAAGAACTGGTGGTTTTTCTCAGAATATAGAACTTACGGAATAGAAGTGGGAGATGATTATTATGGACTTCATCACAGGATTTCCAAGACCTCGAAGGCAACATGATTCTATTTGGATGATTGTTGATAGAATGAAAAAAATCAGTCCATTTCTTGCCGGTAAATACTACCTATTCGGCAGAGGATGATGCTATGTTGTAACTTAAAGAAGTTGTAAGACTCCATGTAGTTGTAGTCTCCATTATTATAGATGGATGTGCACAATTTACTATATATTTCTGGAAATCTTTCCAAAAAGGTTTGGGTTAAAAGGTGAACTTGAGCACTACATTTCATACTCAGACAATGGGCAAGTAGAGTATACTATCCAGACAATAGACGATATGTTGAGAGATTGTGGATATACTTCAACAGAAATTAGGATGATCACATACCTCTCATTGAGTTTTCTTAGAACAAAAGTTACTATTCCAACATCGACATGGCTCAATATGAATCTCCTAATGGTAAAAGATGTCAATCTCCTATTGGGTGGTTCGAAGTTGGTGAAGCAGGGTTGATAAGAATAGATCTAGTTCACAAAGCTATGGAGAATGTTAAAGTGATTCAATAAAGATTGAAGATGACACAAAGTTGCCAAAAGTCCTACGCAAATGTTAGGAGAAGGCCATTAAAGTTTGAGGTGGTTGATTATGAGTATCTTAAAGTTTCACCCATGAAAAGTGTTATGAGGTTTGGTAACAAGGGGAAACTTAGTCCTTAGTATACTGGACCCTATAGAATCTCCAAGAGAGTGGTCAATGTGGCTTATGAGTTGGAGTTACCTCAAGAGTTAGCACTGGTGCATCCGGAATTCCAAATTTCTATGTTGAAGAAGTGCTTGGATGACCCTTAATTGATAGTACCAACTGAGAGTGTTGATATTAAGGATATCTTATCGTATGAAGAAGTTCCGATTCAGATTTTGGATCGTCAAATTTACAAGTTGAGGACGAAGGAAGTTGCTTAAGTCAAGGTCCTTTGGAGGAACCAATTCATTGAGGAAGCAACTTGGGAAGCTGAGGATCATACGAAAAAGAAATATCTACATCTTTTTGAATCAAAAGAGAATGTGAATAAAGGTGTTAAATTCTCTTCCTTGCACTTTATAAGATTAACTGTAAGTATGTTATTATTTCTTTTAGTGTTGAGTGTTGAAGTGATGTTACAACTCTTAGCTTAGTTAAAGAATTCTCATTTGAGGACGAATGTTCACCGGGGGGGGGGGATATTGTAACATCTTTTAACTTGAAATAAATAAAATATATGCTAAGAAACAAAGAATAACCATTTTTGGAAATAAATAGGGAAATGTGGAAAATTTCAAGCTATTTAATGCGACTTTTGGTCAGTTTCAAATCATCATAACTTCAATCTCAGGAAGTGTTAGGGTTAGATATTTATATTTATAGGCAAATCATGGAAATATCTTTCTTGCGGTGCCAAGTTTGTGAATTTCAAGGTTGTATGAGGGATATATGACTTTCGGAAGTAGGGTTGTTGGTCTGAGCAAAGTCCAATCCGGATTTCAGTAAGAGCAAAAGTTATATTTTCACCCTAGTATTTCCTAATTCGTTTTAAGGGTTATTTAGGGGTAAAAACAAAGTCCTAATTCATTTTACCAAAATTTTGAAAACTTAGGTTGGGTAGAAAAAAGAGAAAATAAAGGGAATATTAAGAATTGTCCAAGAATGCCCAGATCATTGCATGGATTTCACCGGAGATGATGCCTATCGAAGTATGTGAGATCATTTAGTGTTGGGTCCTTTCACCCATACCCCGAATTTAATTCAACTCAGAAAGTTAGAGTTTATTGAATGATGAGCTTGAAAGTTCTTGACGAAAAATTGTGAAATTCTTGTGGATTGAATTGTAGTTTATCTCTTGTAGATTTGATCATATTCCAGACTGTTTTAAGGTTTGATCTATTGGGTAATGAGGTATTTATTGATTCTAAGTGTTTGCAGTGGGATACAAGGAAGTTTAGGAGGTTTAGAATTGAAAATCGGAGAAGCAATGTCAGAAAACTCGTCTAATAGGCCCTAGGGCGCCGCGCCTACTAGAGCCCCTCAAGAAAGACTCTGTCAGTCAAGCCCTGCTGTGCCGCACCAAAAATAAAGCTCCTGCGGAAAGCCTTTGTCCGTGAGGATCTGTTGCTACGCGCCTCTCATAGTGCCAAGGCCACCTGGTTACACCGTTCTTTCCCTCTCTTTTCGTACTTGTTCCTAAGTGATGTACCTATCATTCCTAGTTTATTAAAACACTTTAAAGTATATATAAACATAATTAAATCATCCATAAAAATGAGATAATTATCTTTGAATTTATAATCCAATTGAAGGGAAGCTAAGAACAAGGTGTCACGATCGGAATCTAGACCCCAGACAAGACCGACGTATTAACCTCTCCGAGGGCGCATACAAACCTACATACGTCATTCTTACTTCATCTAGGTTAATTTTTGCAAAAAATTTGAAACTTTTTGTTTTTTAACATTCTTACTAAACATTCTTCTACATACGTATTGCTCACAATAAACCATCTAACATTAAGATCATCAAATGAAAGAAACATTTTATTATAAAGATAAAGATGTACATGCAAAATGGCACCAATACAATGTCTGAAAAAAATGGGAAAGAAATGCTAGTGAAACATACTCCACAACATCAATCCTACAACTAAGCTAGAGTGTAAATGGGAAAGCATCCTCAAAAGCATGAGGGCCTATCAAGTCCAGATGAATACTCGACGTCCGGATAACTGCAGTATTGAACCTGTAGCTCTAGCATCCACATGTGCGTGTACCTAAAAGTGTAGAGTTGTATAGGTTGAGTACGCACTTGTACTAAGTATGGGTATATGCAAGCACACACCAAAGACATGCATGAGTAATATTATCTCTTTCCTAACAACATTATTATAAAAGGTTAAGTTAGTAGACTTGCCAAACTGAGATTAGGAAAGTGAGTGAGCTTTCCTAATTTGAATTAGGAAAGTTTATGAGCTTTCCAATTTTGGATTAGGAAAGTTATGCCATGAGAGTAACATGCATCATCATACTTAACATTTTGCACACAGCACACAACAACGTACACATAGCAGATATCATAATTCCTATAACACATAATATTGTTCATATAATTCATTCGTATGCCATGAGACCTTGGAATCATAGACTTGACATTAAGACTTACCAAAAATGAGGACTCAACGTATGGGACCTCAACTAGGGAGTCTGTTTTAGGGAACACAGAGTCTGCTTCATTCATTCATACGTACTTCATTTCATTACATTCATGGGCCAGTGAAAAGACCAGCTATACATAGGATATAGTTTAAGACTTTCATCGAGTTCGTTCTGCAATGACCAACAATGACCTAATGTCATTACTTGATTCTAACTCACCTCTTGATTTTTCTATCCTAACAGCTTTGGTATCATTCGTTTCGTTATGTGCATCATTTGAGGCTAGCCTCATTCATTCATTGGAAACTTTAACTTTAACCGATATAGATGTGAGCATCATTAAAATCTAATGTCATGAAACCCCACAATTAAAAGAGGTGGAATCACTTGCCAAAGTGAACATAAACATGCTAGCGTACATGGGAATTTTACCCCGCCATATCCCTATATTGGCAGTATAGGTTCAAAGACAAGGAGATATAAGGAGACCCATACAAATCATGCCGGACAGTCCCATCTCATGAGATTTACGTTAACCTCCGCCCTTCCCGGAAGAAGGTATCACCGCTTATAGCTAGTCTATCCATGATCAGTTTAAAATTCCATTACATTCAACGCATACATCGTGGAAGTTGGCTTCTAGTATGAGGACATCATATCTCAATAGATGATTTCTCATCTCATCATTAATATTAAGTGTGTTAATCTCATTAATTTCATTAGAGTGTTTATAGGTTCTAGTCTCTTTATTAACTTTACACTCTCATAGGTGAGTACGTTTTGGTAATATTTACTAAGGCTCATTTGAGATTGCTGTCATCTTTTATATTAGCCTTATATCATGGTGTCACCACATTCATCAAAATTAGCACATTTGCTCTTCATAATTACTCACCCCTTTTTACGTGAATATTAATTTCATAATATGCCAATGCACTTGGACATTTAGTTTGTTATACACTCTTACTTAACCCTTTCAGGGTTATATCATTTCATTACATGCATCTTAGGTTCACTTATTTTTAAATGTATGCTAGACTTATGGGTCTATACATACAAGCCATGAGGCTTCATTCGTAGTTCGTTAAAGTGATTTATATCTTCCTAAATTTATGTAGTATAAGACTTATGCATCTTGTATGTATGCCAAGATCTCAATTTCAATCTAAGTAGGCAGCATTATTCTTGAAGATTTAATTCACGTATGACTTATGCGTCTATACAGAATTTGGGCAAGGGAACCCAATTTGGAATCCCTTAGACAACACTTTCATTGTTTTCATTTATTGCATTTGGATCAACATGACATTAGGACCCTAGATCGAGCCCCCACATATATGTTTCCTATTTATTTTTCTCCTTTGAATTACCTCTTACTTGGCCGAGGGGTTGTGCGATCAAACCCCCACAACCCCTTTTTCTTTTTGTGTATTTATCCTTGTCTATTTTGAGTTGATTATGAGGTTGTGGGATCAAACCCCCACAGCCTCTCTTTATTTTTATATTATTATCCTCCTTAAATCTGCCTAAGAGGTCGTGGGTTCAATTCCCACACTCCTCCCCCTTTATTTTTTTTTTTAATTTTCCTCCTTAAATCTGCCTAACAGATCGTGGTTTCGAATCCCACATGCCTCCCCTTTTATTTTTCTTTTATTCTCCTCCTTTATCTGCTTAAGAGGTCGTGGGTTTGATTCCCACACGCCTTTCCCATTATTTTTCTTTTATTCTCCTCCTTAAATATGATTGAGAGGTGGTGGGATCGAATCCCACACCTATCATTTCTTATTTTTTTTTTAAGTTACATTTCCAGCCAATACCATGGTTCGAATCCCCTTTACCACATTTCTTTTTACATCTTTATTTTCATGATTTTTAACATGGTGAGGTTACGGGTTCAATCCTCCAGGACCTCGCCTGTTTTAGTTAATTTTTTTCAACAATTTGAACCCTCTTTTCTGACCAAAATTCATCACTAGAAGCTGGAAATTTTCTTTTATTTTTTCAGCATCCTTTCATCAAGTTAACCCTTAGTTCTTAGGGGAATTTCAGAGTGCATTTAGAAAGTTTTAGGTGCATTTTCTTGGATTCGTTTAGAAAAGAGATTATCCCTCAAATCAGCCACATATCAACTCATATGAACATCACGTTTACATAAACATGTGTACATGAAATATAAAGAACTATCATGCCATTTAAAGTCCTAAACCATGAACAATAACCACGACAACACACACATACACACATAGTTACATTTTCGGAAACATCAACATAAGTCACATAATTCCAAACATACATATAAACACATAATCATTACGAAAACACATTTCATCCCTAGTTTTCTACCAGCAAACATAACTAACCTATGATTCAATAGGAGCTAGTGAAAAGGACATGCAACGGGGAATAATCCTAGTTTTTGGAATAGATTTGTCTGAACCTAAGGGGGTCTCTTGGGAAAGAGACCAAGAGAGAAGCGAACCCATACCTTTTTGACGTTCAAACCTCGACTTTCTTCCCAAATAACTACTCCAAAAACAAGTCCAACACCAAAAGTTAAACACCAAACGCGACGGAAAATCTTCTTTTTGCATACGTGATTGATTAACGTTTGTTTGTCTAATATTTTCGTGTAAGTTCTTCAAGTGTGAAGAACTTTGGTTTACCTACTGTTTTTGTAGTTATTTTAGCAGAGAAAACGTGAATGAGAGTGATAGAGACGTGAGAGAATAGTTATCTTACGCTTTGGAGTCTAGTTTAGGACTTAGTCAAATAAGGTCTTATTTAATTATTAAAAATATGATTTCCTTTTATTTTAAATCAGATAATAAATAATAAATATAAACTAATTACATTTATTTACCAACTTAAATTAAAAACAATTTAATTCATTGCTTCCAACTAGGTTCGAACCCGGGTGGAGCAAGAATTCACTTCAAGAGCCCAATTTCGGCCCTCTCTCCCAAATGACCCTACACCTTATTAATTAAATAATGAATTATATATTTAGTGTAATTACGATACAACCCTTAGACAGGAAAAATATCATTTTACCCTCCAAACCTTAGATTTCCTCTTTTTAAGTTCGGTAAAGACTCCTTCGAGTAAATCTTCGTATTTGAGAGCCCTACATGGTTGGACCCAACCTTTTCTAGCTCAACTAACTCCTAAGTTAGTTGGCTTGGATGTATCAAGGGTTCCGAGGTATGGTTATACGAGCAGCAATCTGTGTGAACCCGGTCTAATCGTTTGCATACTAGATACATTAAGCATTACTTGGCGTTTCAATTTATAGGGTTGTTACACCAGGTATAAGAAAATATGAGTCAAGATTTAAAGTTAAGATGTAATTAAAATAACTACTTAGAGTTTTGAAAGAGTCTTAACCAATCATTTTAACTTTTTTTTAAGTCTCAAGTTATACGTTGAGCAAAGAGTAAAGAGTTTCATTAAAATCACGAAAGCTCTAAGGGAACTAAGTATTTCCTAGGATTTAGGTTTCAAGTGAGGTAAAGCGTAAGAGTTAAGTTCATCTCTAAAAAACTATAAAAGAACTAAGTATTCCCTAAAACTTAATAAATGTTTGACATTTGAGTTTACAGGAAACTAAGAGTTCCAAAACAGTTTTGAGTAAGAAATGGAATATTTATTCCTAGAGGGATTTAAAGCTAAAACAAGTTTAGCAAATTTCAACCCAAAGGAAGGAAATTTTTCTAAAAACATGAGCTAAAGTGTATGTTGGGAGTAGTATAGAGCACCGATGTGGGGATGCGACTTCATATTAACTTAAGTTTCCATGTAAACCATGAATCCATCATGGTTATTAACAGGTTATACTTCTTAGATGATCACGCAAGTCAGGCTAGTGGATCCACTAAGTTTAAGAAAGTTCCTATACCGATGGCAAGGTATAGCATTATCCTCGGCAGCATAAGGTAAAACATTATATCATCACTTAGGATCAAGTGATGATTGTCGGTTATAGAAAATCCCACAAAAGTTATATTACTTTCACATATAAGCAATGTTGAGTTTGTTATTGCATTTCTTTAACGAACTAAGTTGTTTTATGGTTTTACAAGATTTACATATATATAATGTGTTTAAATTGCTTTATATACATACTTTGAGTTGAACATATTCTTGAGTTGAATAGACCCAAGGTAAGTTCATCTTATTCCCGTCTAGCTTAAGTCCTTTTATAGTATTCCAACTCACATACTCGTACATTTAGTGTACTGATGCCAGTTGGCTTGCATTGTTTCATGATGCAGACGCAAGTAACTAGGATTATCAAGCACCATATCGTTTATCCCATAGACCACTCTAGAGTTAGTTGGTGAGTCTCCTTGCATTCCAAAAGACATCCTTTTTATTGCTTTACTAGTTTAGTTCATTAGGATGTTGTGGGGTCTGTCCCAACATCCATCTCAGTCAGTTTAGAGACTTCATAGATAGTCAGTAATTCAGTTTTGGATTCTCTATTATTTTATAATTTCATATGTTCAAATGTTGAGATATACGTGTCATTTTGTCCAAGGCAGCTATCTAAGTTAATTTATAAGACTACTTTTACTTCTATATCTGAGATGAGTATAGTCTTTCGCTGAGTTAAGTACCCCAAGACTAGGCTTTACTCAAGGACAAAAATGGTCACCGGTGCCATTCCCGCCCAGGGTGTAGGCTCGGAGCGTTACATAAATATTGAGAAATCCTTCATAACATTGATTATAACAATTTAATAAATAATTCAAATCCAAGGTAAATTTATGAGTAAATTCTTGAGATTTCTTTCAAGTCATTTTAGAAGACTTCTGTAAACTTTTTAAACTTGTTTTAATGACTTTAGTTCTTGAGTATGGGGATAAGTGAAGTGGAGTTTCATTTTTCAAAATGATTATATAAGACTTAAGTATTCCCACTGAGTAAAGGTTTTCACATTTGAAATGAGAAGGAAACTTTAATTTTCAAATGAGTTCATGAAGAGTTTTAAGTATAATCTCTTTTAAGAGAATCTTTTGAGTAATAATCTGAAATTTTGAGGATTATGAAATATTTTTATATATATGAATGGGTATATTTTTTGGAGTAGTGTTGACCACTAATATGTAGATGAATTCATAAAACTCAAAGTCCTGATAAACCATGTAACCAACGTAGGTAGAAAGGGTCATACTTTTTATATAATTCCTTATTGGTTTTTAAGCATAACATAGTGGATGCACTTAGTTGAGGAGTACGTATACTCTTGCAAGGTATAGGACAATTGTGGCAGCGCGGTCGAGATGTTATATAATCATACATCTCATAGTGATGGTTGTCGCTTAGAGAATCTCCCAAATTGAGTGATGTTGTATTTTTATATAAAAATTGACTTGTAATCTACTATTTAAAAGCTTATATTTAGAGTGCATCGTACATTCAATGTAATAATGTCATTTGGACTGCATGGTTTCATGAAGCAAATACAGGTAATCAAGATCAACAACTAATTTTCATTGATCCATTTGAGTTCAAGCTTGATTGGTGAGCCTCCTTGCTTTTGAGAGGGTTTCACATTGAGTTTACACATTTCTTTTTATTATTAGGATGTCGTGGGAGCTTTCGGATGTCCATGATACTTAATAGAGGCTTCATATACAATAGAGGTTTGAGAAATCTATTTCACTTTAATTGTTGATGTTCTAGACTTGAGTTGCCTCTTCTAGCCACTGAATTTTTAATAAAAATATTCTGAGTATCAATTTTTTAAAATTTTTATATATAGTTTTACTTTTGAGTTCATATGTTGTTGAGTAAATCTTCCACTCAGAGTTAAGCAAGGTTAAGGGTTAACTTGGGGCCAACAATGTTTCTTATGTGCCAGTCACAACCAGGGTGTAGGCTCGACGCATGAGAAACTTGGTATTATAGCACCAATCTTAATAGTCATAGGGTGTCTTTGAAGTCGTGTTTGTTTATTCCCTATTATCTGTGTGAAGCACACAACATCTATATTTTGAAGGCTAAAACATTTAGGAACTATCTCAGTTACTTCACATTCTTTCATCTAATAGATCTTAACTCTATAAAGTTTCTTCCTTATTTGTGCGTGTGAATATATTTCACTACATGCCCCCACGAAGTACTGTTCAAGGTCGTCCCGCTAGGAGGTATGCCAATCACCAAGATCAAGGGGTATCTAATGCACCAGAAATGCAACCTAAAGAGATCACTAACGCAAAGTTTTGGGATGCTATTTGGATTTTTACCAAGCTGGACAACAAAGAGGAATTGAAAAGATGTGGCTGATATATCAAGAATGCATGAATTTTAAAGGATGAATCCTAAATATTTCACCACTTCAAGTGTTACTAAGGATCCAGATATCTTTGTGGCGGAGTTATAGAGTGTTTTTGAGGTGATGCATGTTCCAGATGCTTAGCATGTTAAACTAGTTGCATACCAACTTAAGGGTGTTGCTAGATCATAGTATGATAAATGGAAGAAGAGTACGGTTGAGAATGCACTAATTGTGAGCTGGCTTGCGTTCGAAGAGGCCTTCTTGGGGCATTTCTTTCCTCATGTGTTAAGGGAGGTGAAGGTAAGAGAATTCATCGCTCTTCAGCAGGAATCCATGAGTCGGCATGAGTACAACCTCAAGTTCACCCAATTGTCTCATCATTCTCTATAACTGATTGTTGATATGAGGAGCAAGATAAGTTTGTTTGTGTTTGTGTTGTCTCATTTGTCCACCAAAGAGGATAAGGATGTGATTTTGATATAGGACATGAACATAGAAAATGTAATGATCCATGTGCAACAAGTTGAGGAAGACAAGTTTAGAGATAGGGACAAGCTCCGTAAGAAGAAGTCTAAGAAAACAGGAAATTATTTCGGGAAATAAAGAATAATGCAAACCAATGATCCTTTCAACAAAATCCAAATGGAAATGCTCCTTCATCTACTAGATCATATGTACCAAGGAACAGAGGTGAGTTTAAAGATTAAAATTCACAGAATATCATAGTTAGTCCTGCATAGTCTCAAGGTAGTGTGGCACAAATAGGTATGTGGTAGGAAAAATCAAGGAGCCTATCGGGATGGCTCCACAAGTTACTTATATGTGGTAAGAATGGTAACTTCATGAAATAGTTCCCTAGGAACATAGATGATGGAGGTAATGAGGGAGATAGAGCTCAATCTACATCAGCGGCTACACTATGTAGAGTTGCACCTAGAGGATCTACTTGAAGGACAAGCGGAAGAGCAAATCATCTGTATTCTATCAGTATTAAAAAAGAGCAACAAAATTTTCCAAATGTGTTTATTGGCATGATCAAAGTCTTTGCTTCTGATTTATATGCATTGCTTAATCGAGGAGGGAGTCTATCTTTCGTGACTACATATAATGCAATGAATTTTAATATTAATATTGAGCAACTTCTCAAGACCTTCAGCGTTTCCACAACTTTTTGTGAGTCTATTCTAGATTAGAGATTTTATTGTGATTGTTTCATTTCATAAATAACAAGAACACTATTGCTGAGGTAGTTGAGCAAGATATGATTGAATTTGATTTCATTTTAGGTATGGATTGACTTCATGCTAATTTGACTTAGTTGATTGTAGATATCGAGTAGTTAAATTCCAATTTCCTATTTAGTCTCTTAAAGAGTGGAAGAGTAGTCGATAATGCTTAAGGGTCGTTTTATTTCGTACCTTATGGTGAGAAATTTAATTCCAAGGGGTGCATTTATCACTTAGTCCGAGTTAAATGACACTAATATTGAAACACCACCTATTCAGTCAGTTCCACTCATGAGTGAGCTTCCAAAGGTCTTTTGAAATTATCTTCCCAGAGTCTCCCTAAAAGAGATAGACATTGTTATTGATATTCTTCCTAATACTCATCCTATCTCTATTCTGCCATATAAAAAGGCTCCAACTGAGTTGAAAGAGCTAAAAGATCTGTTGAAATACCTTATTGATAAATGTATCATTCAACCAAATGTCTCATCTTTTGCGCTCCAGTCTTATTCATGATGGTAGAAATACTATACACTTAGGATGTATATTGATTACAACCAATTGATAAAGGTCACTATAAAGAGTAAGTATCCTTTTCGACGATTGATGGTCCATTTGATCAACTTTAGGGTGCCACTTGTTTTTTAAGATATGTTCAGATCAGGTTATCATCAGTTGAGTGTAAGAGAAAGTGAAATTCCTAAGACAAATTTCAGTGCCCCTTACCGTCATTATGAATTTCTTATCATGTCATTTGGTCTGACTAATGCTCCATGCAACTTTTGTGATTTTTATGAATAAATTGTTTAAGCGTTATCTTGATATTATCGTTACGGTATTCAGCGATGGAATTGTAATTTATTGGAGGAATGGTGAAGAGCATACTAGCAATCTTAGGGTGGTTCTCGAAACCCTCTGGGATAGAGATTTGAATGTTGAATTATCTAAATGTGAGATTTGCTTGAGTATATGGCGTTTGTAGGCGTGATTTTTTGTAGTGATGGGATCCGATTTGACACTTGTAATATAGAGGGATTTAATGTCACCATTCAAGAGCACCCCCTAGTCATAACACGGTGTAGTTAACCGTGAAGGGGTCTGGTACAATCCTCTTAGCGTTCATTCATCACATAGATAATAAAAATAGTGCAGAATTAGAACTTTTCTCAATAAAACCGATAATCAAAAACTCATTTAAAAAGCAGCGAAATACTAAAGTATCACATGGAAATCTTAGACGCAATGTCAAAACATCATAGGGGACACGACCCTTTAAAATTGAATAACAAACTACTAAATGTCTATTACATAAAAAAAATTAAATATACGAGTTCTTTTTCCTCGAATCCTTGAGAACACACCAAATCATGAAGGAATAGAGATGCAAGCCTTCATATAGAGGCATAATATAAGTCACAACAAACATACAAGTCACATCTTTCACATTTGAACTCAATTATATATATATATATATATATATATATTATATATATATATATATATATATATATATATATATATATTATATATATATATATATTATATATATATACACACACACACCTTTACCTTGAGGCTCCACTTCATGTATTCCACAACAAGGTACAAATTTAAATTTACCAAAAGTGAACTTACTATCCATCCTTTAACTTTACACAACACAAAATTAAGAGAAATAAACATCACACGAATCACATTAAGACCAATATCTATGACGAATCTAAGTAATACTTGTGAAATGTGCAAGTATTATATCATACTACTACTCACACTAAGTACTTCCTTGAAGTCATCATCGACAAGGCACATTCATACACAATAATTCGTGAAAAGAAAGTATCTCATGATACTATCCAAGTATAGAATGCATCTATACATTAAGAACACAAGAATTTAAGAGTAAACATTATTCATTATCTTTCATTATATCAGGAACGCATTTATTCATTTGACTTTAGATCAACATCTTTAAAGGATCCTTATAAGATGCCATTCATTTAATTAGTATTATAAGAAACACACTATGACCTCTCTCAAATGCCTACTTGTGTAATGCATAGATGACGTCCCATTCCACCACCCACACAAAGTAGTACATAGTAAAGAAGATATAGTTCATTAACATTGTTTGTGAGGGTAAACTAATAATCATAGACCATGTGCTCAAATCATGGAATGTCAGTGTCACCCTCACTAGATAAGGTATACCTGCCTAATGTAGGGTCATTCTTTCTATCTTAGGTGGACCCACAATACATAGACTTATGTGGGCACATATTTGTGAGATAGGGATATTTCTACAAGAAACCCCGCCTCAATATGAGGGCATCCATCTCAAGAGATTACTACTAGAAACCTCGTCTCAACTCACGTGAGATTTTCCATCTCATATCACTATCCACTCAGTACTTAGAATTATTCCCTACTGAGTATTTGACATTCATTACATTGGTTCATTATGAGATAGAATATTGTTACTAAATACCCCACCTCAACTGACGTATGGGTTTCCATCTCAAACTCACCATTCATTAAAAGGGATAGCGATTGCTACTAAATACCTACCTCAACTAACGTATGCGTATCATTCCAACCCAATATGCATTCATTCATTGGGAAGCTAAAGATACATTGAGATTGTTACTAGACACCAGCCTCGACTTACTTATGAGCATCCATCTCAAATCCAATATTTATTTATTGAAAAGGGATATAAAGATTGTTACTAGATACAGTATAAACATGCGTGAGGTCAACCATCTTGAACCCCACATTCATTAATTAGTGAACAATTGAGAAAATCCTTTCAATTAACACTTATTCATTCAAAACAGTATAGAACTTCATTCATTATTCATTCATGAGTGTGTGTGTATATGTGAGAATATAGTTTTATTCACAACACCTTGACATTCCATACAAGATGATCATTCTATGATAGAATTCACATGTATATATACTTCAAGACTTGACAACTTTAAATTCATTGATTTCACATTCACATAACTAGTAAATAAGCACCTCCACTTTTCAAGTGGATTAACATCACATTCACAACTCTAATTCAACAAGAGATTGATCACAATTTTCCTTCAAGGCCTTAAATCTCAACGCACCAACGCCCCAATACGTGAGTACATTAATACAACAATAACTATCCATGATTACACATAGATTATGATACAATTCAATAATTTAAATCAATTTATGCCTAATTCATCAATATTCATTCACGATAAATAACCCATTTCATAAAGGAATAACTAAAATTTTAGAGGAATCATGGGTTCATAGATTTTTGCATCTTCAATCATCAATAAAATACTAATTCAATCATACAATTCCATTAAAAATACTTCAAAATCGTTTGATGGAGGAACCCACGAGATTGAGAAAAATTGGTGTTTCTCTTAAACTTGAATACATTGGAAATTTACTCTAGGGATGGATTATATACATAGATGAAGGATCACCGTTCCTTATACTTTAAGATTCCACGAAAATCCCTTGAAACTTGAACAATTGGAACCTTGCGTTCTTCACCTCTAGTGGAGCTTCCTTGAGAGAGAGTTTTGGAGAAGAGAGGTTTCTAACTTTGGGGTTTTGAAAATAATTAAGTCTAAAGTATGTTTTAACACTTTTCACACTATTAAAATATCTAAAATAATCATTTATACACATATTAGTACTTGGGGTGAATTAACTAATTCAACCCTAGCTTGGTGGAGACCACACAATAAATTGGGTGTCAAATGGTGGCTCCGAATCCACGGACTATGGATAGGTTGATGCCTTGTGTTTTGCATCCAATAGTTGGTTCTGTGGCGTGGTTTGTGGGTCCTTGACCCATGGATCAAGACCACGAGCCGATGATCAATCTACTATGTTTGGTTCTCTAGTTTCTACCAACTTGGTTGTTTCCATCGGTGTCTTCGGGTTTAGACTTAGGGTCCTCCTTAAGGACCCTTGGTGTAGTCCTTGGAGGGTCTTACCATAACTTCTCACCATTAAAAACCTCAACCATGGATCGGGATAAAATACAACATCATCAAACACCGCCAAATTTCAAACTAAACTTAAATGCACACACGTTGCGCTCTAGTTTCATTGTTTAATTTTTAGGGTCGTTATATTGCAGAACGCGCCCACACCCATATCTCGTACTTATATTAATAGTTTATTGGGATTGGCTTATAACTATAGGAGGTTTGTCGATGGTTTTTCAGCTATTTCATCTCCATTGACTAAGTTAACATAGAAAACAAGAAAGTTTCAATATTCTGAATATTGTGTGAAGGGAATTCTGGAATCAAAAACTAAGTTGACTACTGCCCTACTGTTCACCTTTCCAGAGGGTACACAAGGACTTATGGTATATTGTGATGCGTGAAAAATTGCACTGAGTTGTGTATTGATGCATAATGGCAAATTTACATCTTATGCCTCAAGAAAACTTAAGATTCAAAAGAGGAATTACCCAACTCGTGATCTAGAGTTTATTGCTCTAATATATTTATGTTTTTCAAACAAATATGTTCACCGATCATAAGAGTCTTTATTATGTGTTTAGTTATATAGAGGTTAATCTCAGACAGAGAAGATTATTGGATTTACTCAAGGATTATGACATGACAATTCTATACCACCCAGAAAGGCTAATGTTATTGCTGATGCATTGAGAATGTTATCTATCGGAAGTATAACCCTTGTTGAGAAAGAAAAGAAGGGATTAGCCAAGGACGTGCACAAACCTTTACACTTCTGAGTTTATTTTTTGGATTTCATTGAAGGTGAAGTAGTGATGATGAATAGGGGTGAATGATAAATAGTTTGTAAAGTTAAAAGAACCAATAGAAAGACCAGATTATGCTTGATTTGATGCCAAATGTTCGTAGGGAAAAATTGATGGCATTTAACAAGGGGGAGATGATGCATTGAGGCATCAAGGTAGACTGTCTGTAGCAAAGGTGGATGAACTTGAATAGAGGATCATAAAAAAACCTCATAGATACTAATATTTGATTCACCTCGATTAAAAAGAACGTATCACGACTTGAGAGAATTATGTTTGTGAAGTAGCATGAAGAAATGTGTTGCAGATTTCGTTGGTAAATGCCTAATTTTTAAACAAGGTAAGGTAAAGCACCAAAGTCCCATGGTATGTAATAGAATAAAGATATTCAAAATAGAACTGGGAGACGATCAATTTGGATTTTACTGCTGGTTTTGACACGGTCTTGCAGGAAAAATGATTCTATTTGGGTGACTGTAGATCGGATGACTAAATCATTGCAATTTTTGCGGGTAAATACAACGTATTTAGCAGAGGATTATTCCATGTTATATATTAAAGAGTTGGTTAGACTTGATGGAGTTCCAGTGTCAATCATTTCATATAAGGGTGTGCAATTGCCTACTAAATTTTACAAGTCTTTCCAAAACGGTTTGGGTTCCAAGCTAACTTTGAGTATTGTTTTCCATCGTCAAACTGATGGAAAAACATAGAACACGATTGACACTTAAGAGTATATGTTTGCGGATTGATTGATGGATTTAAAAGGTAATTGGGATGATCAACAATCTCTCATAGAGTTTTCGTACAAAAACAGTTATCACTCTATCTTCCAAATGACTCTATATGATGCTCTTTGTGGAAAAAGAAAAAGATCTCCTATTGGATGGTGCGAGGTTGGTGAAGCTTGTTCGATTGGACCAGACATAGTTCATCAAGCTATGAAGAAAGAACTATTATTCACGAGAGGTCAAAAATAGTGTATTGTCATGATTTTAGGAGAAAAATCTTAGATTTCCAGGCGGATTATCGGGTTTATTTGAAGGTTTCACCCACGAAGAGTGCTATGAGATTTTGTAAGAAGAGGAATCTTAGTTCCTGGTATATTGGTCCTTATAGGATATACAAGATAATTGGAAATGTAGCTTATGAGTTGGAACTACGTACCGCCAGTGTTAGTAATAATCCATCTAGTGTTTCACATGTCAATGTTGCAGAAGTGTATCGACATTCAATCAAGTATAGTACTGACTGAAAATATTGGTATTAAGGATAACCTATCTTATGAGGATGCACTTGTTCAGGTCCTAGGTTCTCAGGTTAGCGAGTTGAGGATCAAGGAGGTCGCATCAGTCAAGGTCTTATTGAGGAATCATTTTTTTGAGGAGGCTACTTGAGAGGCCGAGGAGGATATGAAAAAGAGATATCCACATCTCTTTGCTTTCGGATAGGCGTCTAACCGAGGTACTAATTCTTTTCTTAATAGCCTTTAAGATGAAATGTTTAATTATGTTTCCTTTTTTATAGGGTGTTTGAGTTGGGTGTAGATAGTTAAACCCTCATTATTACTTAGAGTAATCTTATTTGAGAACGAACATTACCAAGGTGTAGATATTGTAATATCACACCTTAGTGAGAGCTAAATTTAGAAAGAGCTTAATCAAGAAGTGGATATTATCGTTTGGGTCTCTCTATAAAACCTCATGTTCTTTTCGTTCAAATACATCATTCATATGGGAGTGATGAGTCAAGGATCTTCACTTATTTAGGGCTTGATATTCCTAGTTTTAATGTCCTCAAAGCCTACTTTAAGCTCTAAATTGATATTATAGTATTGATTTGCAACAATAAAGGAAAAGGAGCAAAGCAAGGACATTACCGGGCAAATAGTAGTGAAAAAGTTGAAGAAGTTGAAGGAAGGATATTCTGGTGATCACCAAGACAACTCGACGAACCGCCGAGTGATCCTTCATCTCGCCAAATGTTACAATATGCCAGCCCTGGGGAAAATAGCCAACTTGGTGATGGAAAAAGGCCACTGGTGAACCGTCAAATAGGCCACGACAACGATTGTGATCGCCTAAAGTTACAGAAGTCCAATGGTGTTGAGGCAAGTCAAGAAGGCGATGGAGCGAGACACTTGGCACATAACTAAATTGGTTGGAGATGCACGGCTTATTCTGCTGATTGGCTTAAAAGCCAAAAATTTGTTAGAGTATGAATGCAAAAATTTTAAATATTTTAAGAGACCTTCTAGTTCCAAAAAATGTGACCAATTTCTATGAGTGTTTGAGAGTTTTTACCTTGCTCTTTTGATTCCAAGAATCGTTATTAGAGTTTTCAGTAGAAATTTCAAGTGGGTTTTGAATTTTAGTTGATTTGAAGCATTGTAGAGACTTGGAATTCATTACCCAGCTCATAGAAAATATAGTTTGTAATTTTTTCTTGGTTGTTATAATTTGCGACTTAAACTCTCATTTTTCGGGATGTGATTTTGTGATTAATTGTTTGAATTAGCTTATGTGTGGTGGTAGTTACTGATTAAATGTTGTTTTGAAGTGAGTTTGCTTGATAGTTGTGTTTCAATCTATGAATTGTAGTTGCATATGCAATACTAACTTCGTATTTTGGGCTTTCTTGAGAAAGAGGTTTTAGAATTAATGTTATTGATAGATGATTGTAGTGATTGGGTTATCATTGATTTTTCTAGAGTGAGTGAATCAAAATTTGATCCTACCAATATAGCGATAGAGGATAGAATAATTAAGGTTTTAGGTTATTTACATTGTTATGATTGTCGAGGTCCAAGAGAACTCACTTGTATCGTAATGGTCGATCTAGAGATGGTTATTATATCAACAATCTATCCTACCCACTAAGACTCAATGAATTTCAGTAATTCATAATCACTCGTATAGAGAAATTGGAAATTATTCGATCACCTCCCAAATGATCCCTCTCTACTTGATTAGTCCCTGTTTCCTTAGTTTTTATAGTTTTTACTTGACAAACCTAATCCCCCCCCCCCCATCTGCCATTTATTGCGGCACCATGGCATTTAATTTAATTGGTTTCAATAAAACACTTTCTTTACTTCGTAATTGAATTCTATTATGTATCACTCCCTGTGAGTTCCGCCTCAACTCTCATTGGATTTATACTGGATTGCGACTGCCTACACTTAGAATTGGATGATGTGTAGTTGAGCATTATCAGAAGCCCAAAGTTTATTTATCGTCATCATATATTATATGTATGCCTCAATTTTCTCTCGAATGAAGTCAGTTCTTCTTCAACTACCTCATATTCTTAAGATACTTTTCGTGTTCTTCTCCTTTTCGTATATATGAAAATATATCAGAATATGATCAATAAATACAATCACAAATTTGTTCAGAAACTACTTGAAAACCTTATTTATTAAGCCTAGGACAAATTGTAATTTATGTATATTACTAAAAAAACACTTCATCGTTGTACAAATAATGATCTAAACAAACAAAGTAAAAGTGGTTCACATCAGAGAAAAATAGTGTCTATTGAAGAGGGTTCAACAGTCTGCGTAGATTGTTGAAGTTAGAGATTAGAATTAGTTCCTAAATGATTGTAATCTGAATAATTGTTGAGACTTATTGTTTTACTAATTTGAGACAAATCGTAGGTCATGGGTTTTTGTCTTTATGAGGTGACTATTCTTTTACGAAAAAGAAAATACTATGTTTGCTATTTTTATTTTATATTCACTAAAATTCAATGTAAAACAAATAATTTAACTTAATTCATCACTTAGACAAAAAAAACAGCCTAATCACTCACCTCTTGTGTGATAGTTAGTAGTGCATAAAACAACTTGATAAAATACACATTGAGTAGCTAATTATTTAATACATTTACATTCAGTCATATACTAATGCTTAGACACTTAGTATATATATAGATAGTATTATTTTCGAAAATAATAATTGCATAGAGCATTCAAATTTTACCACGACAATATTTGAGTTGTATATATGAGCGTATCTAGTAGTGTTCCGTGGGTTCACATGATCAATCATATCTTCCATCTCTAGGTCATCGTCATAGAATTTTCCAACTATTGTAATTTTGCAATCATGTGCTAAATTCACGAAGTAATCTTTCATGTTAAAAATAATTTTTTTTTGTTTTAATTTACACGATATATTTTTCCTTTTAATCAGTTTAAAAAATAATAATAAATTTTTATTTGATAAATATTTAATAATACTATAAATGTTTTATCTATGTTCAAACTTATACAATAAAAGAAGTCCATAAGATATACTTTATAGGGAAATAATATTGCAATGCTGATTTATAGATCTTAAAGTTTGTGCTTAATCATATCCTACACGATTCTGCATTAACAATTATAGTGAAGCTCAAGAAAATTTACTTGGTATTCATGGGTTGGATTTCATGATAGCGATTCAAATGATCAATAAAATTTGTAAGCCTTCTTGGAGGATTCTAGGTATCATTGATAAAATAAATAGGGCCAACTCAACAACACTAGGGGCCTAAAGTGAAACTTAGGCGAAATAAAATGGAGGGGTTCTAATATATTTTTTTCATCATATATACTTTTATTGAGAAAATAGTTAAATGCCCCCACCCCCCCAATCGATCTTCAGATTTCAATCATTACATTTCATTTTCATGGGGGTCCTATCACCCCCTTGAAATGTTTAAATTTTATATTATTACATCCTTAAAACATCACAACCACATTAAATGGCTGGTGAAACTCACGTGTTTGACACATAGAAATTTTAAAAGCATATTTTTATTATTTTCTTTTGTGATTAATTGTTTTAACAACTAGTTATACGTCACGATGAAAAAAATGTACAGATGTAATTTTAATCTATAAATTTGGAACTTTATGATTACATAGATAGTTGGTAATTATTTCTAGCAAAATATCTTGAGTTTGAGTGAATTCATGGCTATGATTTTTAGATTTGAAGAACTCTCCTTCAAGGGCTTCTTAACATTTTTTTGTTCAAAACAACAATAGTGATTATAAAAAACATTGCAGAAATGCGAAGTTATTAAAGTTTATGAATGAATCAGTGAAGAATAGAACATAAATTAATTTACTAAAAACCTAAAATCTGTAAGACATACAAGAATCTAGAGAAACAAAACGAGAAAAGATTAAGAGAACTAAATGCACATTGTCCCCTTAAGAAAATTATTCTCCTCTAGCATCTGCGGTTTGATTTGGAATATGTAACTCAATCACCAGCGTATTGAAACCAAAAACACTAGTTTCAGCAATCCATTCAACGACAGTAAAGTAAACGAAGAAACTTTGTGCAGAAGAAAAATAATCCACACAACAAAAGTAACTGATTCCGAAAGATTGCAACTTTTCAGAATCCACACAACCATTTGAAAGTTTGCAACCTTACAAACGGTTATGGTTGTTAATGAAAGTTGCAACCTTATAGGAGAATCATCTCTAATAGTGGTGTCATGATCAGGGAGCACCCCCTAGTCGTAATTGGCGTCTTCGTCCTCATAGAGGTCTAAAACAATCCCTTGTCATGCATTATCACAATTCATAGGTAGAAAAATATGGAAGAATTAGATATATTACATATTAAGTATACATATACTTATCCTTTATCCATACATGAAGCTTACATAGACTTCTCATTTATCAACATAATCAAATTCATCATCATGATCTATTATTGTCTCACAGATAACAATCTATCATAGAAGTACAAAATTTGGGACTTATGACTTACATTATTACTATATGTATCATATAGACTTAAAAAAAATTCTCAAAAGATTAGAAATGGACATTGCCTTAGACATAATCAATAGCTAGTAATAGAGTAAGAGGTTTCATCTTTAGACTTGAGGACTCACCAACTTGGATATCTTATCCAAGATTCTTAAGAGTGTCCTTGAATATCTTCAATGGCCCAAACCTACATTTTTGTAGAAATAGAAAGAATATGGGTTAGAACAAATCATATGTACTAAGTATGAAGATATATGTAATTAAAACATTTAGAAAAATGCTAAAAAGGACATTTTGTTCAAAACATGCTAAGTCACTCTCAAAGCCTTTATGCACATTCCAAACATACGTATAAGTCAAACAACACATTATAATGAA
>JAKWJD010000594.1:0-57408 GCA_027705065.1 Solanum peruvianum
TATGCTACACAAAAACATCAACATAGATTCAAACATAACTCCATTGAACTCATATAGTGTTATTTCAAAAACATATAATTAGTGACCTATTACAACAATTGACTACAACACTTAGAATTTAGAGTTTCTTACGATGAATTGTACTTAGTAAAATAATATCTAACCATAAGAACTGAAAAATTAGGATAGTGAGATCGCATGTCAGCCTCGGCCTCCCACGATGTTCCCTCAACAAGTTGGTTCCACCATAGAACTTTCACGGTGTCAATCTCCTTGTTCCTCAGTCTTATCACTTGACGATCTAAAATTTCAATTTGAACCTCTTCATAATAATGGCTCTCATCAACTCTGAACCCCTCAACAGGAAGGATGGATGCTGGATCACCTAGACACTCTTAAGCATTGAAACGTGAAACACTGTTTCAACAAATGCCAAATCTTGATGTAACATCAATTCGTCTGCATTATTTCCTATTCGCTGCAAGACCTCATAAGGGACTATATACTTGTCACAAGAGGAATCTAAACCCCATACGAGATCGGCGTTGCTGACCTCTCAAAGGTCGCAGACAAGACCACGTACGTCATTCTTTACTTTACATTCTATTATATATATAATTGTTCACCATCAACCATCTAACATTAAGATCATCAAATGAAAGAAGCAGTTTATTATAACGATAAAGATGTACTTGCAAAAATGTCACCAATACAATGTCTGAACAAAAACGGGAAAGCAACGTTGGTGGAACATACTCCACTAGCTAAATCCTACAACTAAGCTAGAATGTTAATGGGCAAGCATCCTCGAAAGCATGAGGGCCTACCAAGTCCAGATGAATGCTCGATGTCCGGATAGCTGCAACGTTGATCCTGTAGCTCTAGCGTCCCCCTGTGCCTACACCTAAAAGTTTAGAATTGTCTAGGGTTAGTCCACACTTGTACTAAGTATGGGTATATGCAAGCATACACCAAGGACATGCATGAGTAAGAATAACTCTTTCCTAGCAACATTATAGCAGGTCAAGTCAGTGGACATGCCAAATTGAGATTAAGAATGTTAGTGAAATTTCCAAAATTTTGATTAGGAAAGTGTATGAGCATTCTAAATTTGGATAGGGAAAGTTTTGCCATGAGAGTATCATACATAACATTTTGCACACAGCACACAACAACGTCATAGCATATATCATAATCATATAACACATAACATGTTCATATCATTTATTCATATGCCATGAGATCTTGGAATCACAAACTTAAGATTAAGACTTCCAAAAATGAGGGCTCAACATATCGGACCTCAACTAGGGAGTCTGCTTTAGGAGACACAGAGCTTGCTTCTTTCATCCATACGTACTATATTTAATTTGATTTATGGGCTAGTGTAAGCACCAAATATACCTAGGATGTAGTTTAAGACTCTCATCGGGTTCGTTGTGCAATGACCAAGACTAACCTAATGTAAATACTTGAGTCTAACTCACCTCTTGATTATCCTATACTAACACCTTTGGTATCGTTCGTTTCATTATATGCATCATTTGAGGCTGGCATCATTCATTCATTGGGAACATTAAATTTAACTGACATAGGTTATATGAGCATCATGAAATCCAATGTCATGAAACCCCACACCGAAAAAGAGGTGGAATCACCGGCAAAAGTGAACCAAACATCCTAGCGTACATGGGAATTGAACCCCGCCAGATCCTTATATTAAAAGTATAGGTTCAAAGACTAGGAGATATAAGGATACCATGCCCGGCATGTCGGACACTCTCATCTCATTAGAGTTACGTCAACCTCTACCCTTCCCAAAAGAAGGCATCACCGCTCTTGGTGGCACCTAGATGAATGGAATACCAGGAACCATGAGCTTTTGCCAAAATATTAGTCATCAAATTATCAAAACTAGGCACACATAGCCTTTTTTGGTACCTGAGTACACCATCCCCTCCTAGGGAAAATGAGTCGTTCAACTTACTCAATACTGAGTCCTTCCACTCGATGAGTATTGGGTCAAGATGATGATTTGCTTTTACATCTACAACAAATGAGGATCCGGAACTTGAGTGAACTAAATCACCCCCACTTGGTGCATCTACAAGCCGTACACCCAATCTAGCCAATTGGTGTACCTCTTTGACTAACTCTTTCTTCTCTTCATCAATATGAGACATGATGCCCATGCTCAATTGAATGAACACATAAGACACTACATTGGTCTTACCCGCATGATAATAAACACTCATATCATAATCTTTGAGAAGTTCTAGCCATCTCCTCTGACGAAATTCGGCAACGCCGGTTACAATCCAAGATTGTACACTAACTTCTAGGGTATGGTTTAGGGTTGTGACAAGCTTGGTATCAAAGAAAATGATGGTGAAACTAGTATTAGGATTAAAAAAAGTCTCATCAAGTCACGTCTAGTAGAGTCTTGACAATTGGTGTGAGTCGCGACACATCTATTGGCGAGAGGCTATAGGGCGATAATGTTTCCCTTCATTTCTACTCCTATGTCTTGTGGCAGAGAAAATGTTATGATTATCCTTCTTATGAGTTTCCTTGTGTTTTCTAGGAGATGAAAACTAGAAGGATGGCTTCTAGAAGGTTGGAAGAAGAGACGGTGAATGAGGAGGTTCCCTCTCAAGTTGAGAAAGTTCCTCAAGGTGCGCAAGGAGTTCAAGGTGCTCAAGATGCCCATGTGCCTCCCAAAGGTGATCCTATTCCTAATGTGGAAGGTGGTATTGAGGTTCTGGAGATGTCTAATAGGGAAATTAGAGAATCTTTGATTGTTATAGCCCGAGCCGTGACTATGCAAACAAATTTGAATATGATGCCTAGCCTTATGGAGAGTACTATGACATCTAGGTATAGAGATTTTCTAATGATGAATCCTCTTGTGTTTCTTGGTTCTAATGTAAATGAGGATCTCCAAGAGTTTCTCGATGGAGTGTACAAAATTTGAGTGCTATGAGGGTTACATCTAGGGAGAAGGCGGAGTTGGCTTTGTACCAATTGAGGGATGTTTCTCAATTTTTGTACACTCAATGGCAGGATAATAGACCGGAAAGATCGGGTACTATTCATTGGGAAGAATTTAAGGAAGCTTTTCTTGGTATATACTTTCCCCGAGAGAGGAGAGAAATTAAAGTGGAGGAGTTTATCAATCTCAAGCAAGGCAACATGAGTGTTGCTGAGTACTATTTGAAATTCTCAACTTTGTCTAGGTATGCCTCTTCTCTTGTGTCTAATCGAAGAGATAAAATGAGTCGTATATTGTAAGGGGGTTAGACGACTTAGTGGTGGAAGAATATCGTGCCGCTATGTTGCATAATTGTATGAGCCTAGCTAGTCTCATGGTGTATGCACAATCAATTGAAGAGTTTAAGCTTAAGAGGATGGCTTAAAGTTTGAAAAGTAGTGGTGCTAGTGATCAAGAGTATACTAGGTTTTGAGAAGAAGGTCCAATACAAAAGACAATCTAGGAGTGCTAAGTTCAAGGTTGAGAAAGGAGGTGGTTCCAAGTATGGCAAACCTACTTGTGTAAATTGTAGCAAGAAACATTATGGTGAGTGTCTATTGGATATCACGAGTTTCTTTGGTTGTGGTAAATATGGGCACAAAGTGAGAGATTGTCCTATGATTGCTTCTAGAGGTAAGGAGGGTAAAAAAGTTGCTCCTACTGTTCCAAAAGATGATGCTTCAACAAAGAGGCGTTTCTATGAACTTTGTTCAAGGGTGGAGAAGACGGTTGAGAAGGAGAGTGTTGATGATGTTTGTAAGTTCTATTTCTTTTTTTAAGATATGAGTTCCTTCTAAGTGGGGAAGTATGGTTTGTATATAGGATAGAAGTCCTTGAAGTTGTTGCTTGTTCATATGTTTAGGAGTCTAGTTGAAATTGAATTTAACTAACTTCTTGCATTGTGTGTTTATGAAGCCATGATTTCGGTAAGAGTGTTTATATGATGTTACTTTGCATATTAGCATGTTATATCATAAATTGCTTAAAATGTGGATTTTAAAAAATGCTTAAAATTCACTGTTAAATTAAAACTGCATGACGCAGTATTACTGAGAAAATGACTAATTGATTTTTTTGCCTACAAATATTATAATGTGGTTAGAAATAATGTATATGATTAGGGTATTGAGTATTAAATGAGTTTCTACTATTTGGATTGAAGAATGTGAGTTTTGTAGCATAATGAGTTATAGAATTGTTTTCTAGTTTATTGTTGTGTTGTGAATCTCGAGACTATGTGAAATTGATGTTTTATTTTGATTATGTGTTGTATGGAATTGTTATTAGATTCTAGATTAGTCTATAATCTTGGAAATGTTCGGAGAGTGGCAACTGTTATTAAAGGACGAGTGATGTACAAGTAGGGGAGATTGTAAGACCCCAAAGATGACCTAGGTTAACTAGAGACTAAGATGTTTTTATTTATGGTATAAGGTCATAAATATGTCTAATATATGGTGTAGAGGCAGTAACTAAAATATTAGAGGTGTTGGAAGTCAAACTTGAAGGGACGACTAAGACGTTTGACTACTAAGTCACATTAATGTCTAAAAAGAGGTTCTTTGTGTTTATGTGTGTTTCATGGTGTTTTAAGGTTCTTCATTGATTTAATATATCATGTATAGGCAGTGGTTAAAGTTTTGTGAAGTTTGGAGGTCAAATGACCAAGAACATCCAAGGTTTTGGAACGATATGCCAAGGTCAACCTTGTAGGTTGAGGCGAGTTTCGTCGAGCTTTACGTGTCATTTTGGATGAAATTTCATTGAGAGGTTGTAAAGTTATTGACAGTCGTATTTGGGTTGTAACCGTAAGGGTAGTTATCCCAAAGGACCACCAAAGGGTCCTTCAGGAAGGACCCAAAACTAGTGTGTAGGCTGTCCCTGGCAGAAACTGGCGACGGAGCATTCAACAGCCAGTCATCACTGTGACGCCCCGTCAAAGGGTCCCGTCGTGAGGGAATTATCCAGGGGTTAACAGAGGAGCCTTGAAAGAATGTTTTGCCACCGATTTAGGCCTGTGACGGCCCATCGTGGCTGTGACGCCCCGTCAAGGGCAGGCGTCGCACACACCTATGTTCCTACGCAAACTGCTATCTACTTAGGGGTGAATTGGTAAATTCACACAACTTCTAAATTAAGTCATGGACGGTTATTTAAGGGTCTTTTGGATAATTTAATTAAATATAAATGGTTTATCACATGGAAGACTTTATTCTTCAAAATCATTAACCCAAAACACTTAGAAAATATCCCAAAACCTCCATTGACGACAACTTGAAGAGGAAGCCTAGTGAGGAGTTTTTGTGTCGAAATTCTTCATCAAAATGAAGAATTATCATCCTTTAGGTATGGCTTTTGATACTTTAAACTATTTTCATCAAGGAGCCTAACACTCAACATGTTTTTCAAAGTTTTCTTGAGTCAATTGTCCAATTTCATGATTCTACCATGGGTTCTTGCATAAAAGATTCTTAACATTAAATTAGAATGTAATTGATATTTTATATTGATGATTTCAACATAACTTACCTATGAACCCATGAATTTTGATGAACCCTAGTTTTGACTACTTATTGAGTTACTTGATATTAAGCTCATATTGTTGAATAGTTATGTAGTTTCTTATGGGCTTTCTAATGATGTAATAATTGTATTAAATTGTTGTCTAATTTATATTAAATTGTTAAAACTATATTGAATTCATAGAGATTTCATTGGGTTTTATGGTTATTGCTTGATTTCATAGAATTGGACGATTTAGCATTAAATTGAAGTGTAAATAAGGGAATGAAGGTATGCTGACCGTATTTCTTTAATTTCATATTAATTATACTTTGATTCTATTGTGGTTGGTATGGTCCACTTATGGTGGAGGTGTTATCTATTTTACTTGCAATTGACATGGCCTTGTCGGCGTTACTTTATGCAATATTATCAGCATGGACTTATTGGTGACTACTTGAAGTAATGTAACTATTTGTGTGGTTTGATTATGTGATGCATGAAATTATATATCTAAATGTGAAGTTATATAGGATGACTTGATGATATAAGGTTGTTTTAGAGGTGTTTCTAGAATGAATTATATTATGTACTAAAACTGAAGTATGTGATGTCTTGTGTTGATTTGCTTGTATATGTTGATTGATGTATATATAATTATGAATATGTGATGTCTTGATCGGGGGTGTTAGATCTATTAGTCTCGAATGTATGAATGATATGTGACTTTAAATGATGATATGAGAGTCTATTATGTGAACCTTGATTGAAGTTTAAGGTTAAGAATGATTGAAGTGTAAGCGTAATGGTATCCTTCAAAGTAAAGGAATGATGGAGTTAAGGTTAATTTGCTGGAACGACATCATAATAATCCTTAGGAAAGTCATCATGAGCTTCTTGTCGCCATTGTGAGGTAGCACTAGTGGACCTACTTTGGTAGGGCAAATGTGATTGGGCTAAGAACTTGTTATGGAACGCTTTTATGTGAACCTAATGTATGAATTACTCTATGAGAACGAAGGCTAACATCGAGTTAGTATGGTAAGGGAAAGTAGTTCTAGTTTAAGTACGAGACTAGATTATAAAGTATGCCCTTAATATTCCTTAACCATGTTCCTACATGGGATGTGTCAAAGTTGTACCATTGGCAAGTAGAACAACCTCATCGGAGTAGGATAGAACTCCGGATTCCATGTCTTTCTATAATGATCTTTGTCGGTTATTTGTGCAATAAAAGTAGAATGATATGTAACCTTCCTATACGAAGGGTCTATGTATACTCGATACATATAATATGTGTACGTAGAGGTCTATGTAAACCTCCTAGTAGAAGTAATAAAAGGTTTAAATTTTTTGCTAAATTAAACTTATGAATGTGATGATGTTAACTAAGAGGATAGTCTTAGTCCTCAAAGAGGGCGGCGACACTGGTTACATCTATTGGGTAAACCCAGATGTGACAAACTTGGTATCCGAGCATGAGGTTGAATTATCTTATAGTCGATGTCTCTCGGTACCACGTCTATGTAAGTTTGTGTTCATAATTGTTAAGCGCGCAGCACTTATGGATGAAAACCTACATGATGCCTAGAAAACTCTCATTTTCTTGGAAATCATATATTGTTCAATTACAATATATTTGTAGTGTGCTTGTGCATCTAATAATATTGTTGTGATTATAGAAAGAATGAACACTCGAAGGAATGCGACACGAAAACTTGAATAGGAAATTGCCAATGCGGGAGCTCCTCCTAGTGGTGATCAAGATCCTCCACTTGAAAAAGATGCTAAAATGGAAGAAGATCCCGTTAATCCTCACCCTGAATGGATGGAGATATAAGTGATACCCTTATCCTATTGGCTTAAGCCGCCACTGTTCAAGCATAACCTATAAAGGCCCAAGACAACTGGGAGGTTGTACCCCATCCTCATCAATAAGTCACTACTATGGCTTCCCATCTAAGGGACATCACTCGAATGAGCCCTCCTACCTTCTATGGGTCTAAGGTTGAGGAAGACCCTTGAGAATTCACCGATGAAGTCTATAAGAAACTCTTTGCTATGGGTTTTTCCACAAGTGAGAATTCCGAGTTGGCCACTTATCAACTCATGGACGTGGCTCAAGCATTATTTGTGATATCGAGAGATAATAGGCCATTGAGGCTTGGTCCATTAACTTGGGAAACATTTAAGAAGGCTTTTCTAGATCGATTCTTTCCTAGGGAGATGAGGGAGGCTAAAGTGGTGGAGTTCATCAACATTCACCAAGGAGGTATGTCAGTTCATGAATACTCCTTGAAATTCAAAAGGTTGTAGTAATATGTTCGTTCTTTGGTTTCTGATCCTATAGATGAAATGAGCTGTTTTGTGATGGAGGTGTTAGATGTTTGCAAGAAGAGTGTAATTTGGATATGCCACATGTAAACATGAACATTTCTCGTCTTATGGTGCATGCGAAGTGTGTGGAAGAGGCAAGGGTGAGTCGGTTCTTGCAAAAAGGGTGTATAGAAATTTTCCTATAATGTTGCCAAATAGAGTTTCTTATGTTGAACTAGTAGAACTCGATATGCTAGATTTTTATATTATATTGGGTAAGGAATTGTTGCATGCTTGCTTTGTTTCTATTGGATGTAGGACAAGGGTGGAGAAATTTAGCTTTTCAAATGAACCCGTTGTTGAGTGGAAGGGGGGAAACTCTATTCCTATTGCTCCCATTGAGTTGGTCCATGTACTGAGTGAATTTATGGAGGTCTTTCCTAATGATCTTTCCGGTATTCCTCCTTAACGGGAAGTTGATTTTTGTACCAATTTGCTACCGGATACAAATTCCATTTCAGCACTTCCTTATCGGATGGCTCCGATCGAATAGAAAGAGTTAAAGGCTCAACTCAAAAATTTACTGAAGAAAGTCTTCATTCGATCTAGCATTTCCCCATGGGGTGCTCCAATTTTTTTTAGAAGAAGAGATATGGGTCCTTAAGGATGTGTATTTACTACCGCCAACTCAATAAAGTCACAACTAAGAACAAGTATTCGCTCCCTTGAATTAACGACTTGCTTGATCAACTCCAAGGGGTAAGATACTTTTCTAAGATTAACTTGAGGTCGGGGTATCATAAACTTAGGGTTAGAAGTGAGGATATACCAAAGATGGAATTCTATACTAGATTTGGTTATTATGATTTCTTAGTTATGTATGTTGGTATCACTAATGCTCCGATGGTGTTTGTGGACCTACTTAATACACTATTTTTAAATTACGTGGATTCATTTTTCATGGTCTACATGGACGATATCTTGGTATATTTGAAAAATGAGCATGATCACATGAACCATTTGAGGGTAGTGTTGCATGTACTTAAATAATATCAATTGTTTCCAAGAATACAAAATGTCAATTTTGGTTGAGGTCGGTGACATTTCTTGGTTATATCATCTCTAAAGAAGGAGTTGAAGTTGATCCAAGGAAAACGGAGTTGGTGAAAAATTTTCCTAGACCTTTGATTCCAACCGATATAAGGAGTTTCTTAGGTTTAGCATATTATTATCGGAGGTTTGTGGGCGGTTTTGCATATATTGCATCTACCTTGACTACTTTGACCCAAAAGTGTAAAATGTTAGACTGGTCAAAGGCATGTGAGAGAAGTTTTCAAATGTTGGAAGATAGTGTTAATTCTTCCCCATAGTTGACCTTACTGGAGGGTACAAAAGGTTTTGTTGTTTGTTGTGATGCATCCCGAGTGGGTTTGGGGTGTGTGCTTATGCAACGTTGGAAGGTGATAGCCTATGATTTTAGGAAACTTAAGGTACATGAGAGAAACTATCTAACTCATGACCTTGAGTTAGCGGCCGTGGTTTTTTCCTTAAAAATACGGAGAAATTACTTGTATGGTGTACATCTTGATGCTTTTACCGATCATACTAATCTCCAATATCTTTTTACCTAAAAAAAGTTGAATTTCCGACAAAGAAGGTGGTTATAATTGTTGAAAGATTATGTCATGAATGTCCTCTATCATCCTAGCAAGGCTAATGTGGTCGCGGATACCCTAAGTCGTATGACTATAGGTAGTGTATCCCACAATGATGAAGCCAAGAAAGATCTAGTAAAGGATGTACATAGGTTGGCTAGGTTAGGTGTGGGTTTGAAAGATTATTCAAATGATTGTTTCATGGTGCATAATAACTCTGAGTCATCATTGGTAGTTGAGGTGAAGTAAAAAAAACACCTTGATAATCATTAATAGAGTTGAAGGAAACGGTCCTCGGCAAGCTTAATGAAACATTTTCCCTATGGGGGGATGGTATTTCATGGTGACAAGGGATATTGTGTGCTCCCAAGTTAGATAGGTTGAAGGATCGGATCCTTGAAGAAGCACATATGTACCACTAGTCCATTCATCCGGGTTCGACAAAAATGTACCATGACCTTAGGGATATTTATTGGCGGGAAGGTATGAAGTACATAACCCAGTTTGTCGCTAAGTATCAAAATTTCCACCTAGTATAAGCTAAACATCAAAAGTTGGGTGGCTTACTACAAGAAATCCAAGTTCTTACATAGAAGTAGGAAGACATCAATATAGATTTTCTAGTAGGTTTACCTCAGAATCAAAAGCAATATGACTATATATGGGTGGTTGAGGATAGATGGACCAAGTACGCCCACTTTATTCTAATCAAGTCTACTTATTTGGCGGAAGATTATGCTAGGATCTACATAAATGAGATTGTGTGTCGCCATGGTATTTTGTTATCGATCATATCGGATCGGGGTCGACAATTCACATCTAGGATTTGGAGGTCATTCCAAAAAGGGTTGGGTACTAAGGTTAAGTTGTGTACCGCTTTTCATCCCCAAATGGATGGCCAAGAGATACGTACTATTCCAACCCTGGAGGATATGTTTAGGGCTTGTATTGTTTATTTTAAAGGAAATTGAGATAAGTATTTGACTTTGGTGGAGTTTTCTTATCATAATAGTGAGTTTTCTTATAATAATAGTTTTCATTCATCCATTTCCATGGCTCCCTATGAAGCCTTGTAAGGATGAAGTTTATCACATCCGGGTTCATCCACTAGATGTAACCGGTGTCGTCTCCCTCTTTGATGACTAAGACTAACCTCTTAGTTTATATCATAACATTCATAAGTCTATTTTAGCATAAAATTTTTAACTTTTATTACTTCTACTTGGAGGTTTACAGAGACCTCTACATACACATAAGATATATATTGAGTATACATAGATCCTTCATATAGGAAGGTTACATAGCCTTCTACTTTTATTGCACATACATATATATAAGTAATATAGAACATAGTCTTAAGGATTGTCTCATCTTATACCATGTAAACTATCATAGAAATTTGGGAATAACCTAACATAAATGTAAAGAAGCCACATATATGCTTATACAAATCGTACTCAAATGAAAATAGAATGAACATAAGAGTCTTAGAAAAACAAAGAAACTTCATAAGCAAGCTATCGACATCTCCCTTTGAAAGTGAGGACCTACCCACTTAGATGATAGAGAATATCCATGTCTTCTTCAAGTCGTCTCGAATGAGCCTTCAATGACCGAACGTAAAATGTGTGGGAAATAGGAATAAAATGCGATTAGTACGCCACTTGTACTAAGTATGAGAACATATGCACATATAAGATTAAAATATGCCAAAAAGGGACATTTTATTTTATTTAAACCATGCTATTTTACCTTTTCTAGGATTATGCATAATCAAGTAAGTCATACCAAGTACCAAAACGTACCTACTAACTCACACAAGTAATACACATATAATCATATTTGAACACATAATATACTACAACCCTATCAAAAAGTAATGACAACACAAGCATGAATAAGTGTTAACCATACCATAATAAGCAAGACAATTACTCAATAATCCTCATCAAGTCAACAAGTGCAATGACCAAGTAAGGTCCCATAACCATACTAAATCAAGTATGCCCAACAAGAACCATAACCAATGTCTAACTTTAATAACATAATCCAAATACATGTTCATAAGGATAATCATCATCATATAATACCAAATAGAGTATAATCAACATATTATAATCATATACATCATTATCATATACATACATAATATAAACTCCCTAAGGATTCCATCAAGGCCCACTTAGCGCAATGCATAAGTAGAGTCCCATACCCCTACATAAGCTAAGTAAAACCTCTCAAGTCACCTTAGTTAGTTTATACTTCATTACTCAATTTTAGTTTAGGGAACACTTTCCTTAACCGACATAGACCACAAGAGCTAAGTGTGGAATCTTGTGTTGTAATGCCTTACACCGATTGAAGGTGGTCTACCGGCCAATGTAAGACTAAACATAAACGTAGAGTTCTAGGTGGATCCACTAGCTAGTCTTCCTATGGGAGCAACATAGTTCAAGAACTAAGATATAGTATATATCATGTAGAACTATAGGGTGAATCTTCCTGTTTGGAAAGTCATCACCTCCCAATGTCAAGTTCACCCGGTACTAAGCTAAGTCCCTTTATTGAAATGACTTGAAGTCTTCTTTATCAATCATAAATTAGTTTAGGTCATAGCTTCTATACCTTGTATAATCATAATCATCATCATAGCTCAAGAAGAATTGCATGCATATAAACCTTTCATCACAATTTATATAAGTGAGGTCAACATATTCACATTTAAAATCATAATAATGCACATTGATAGTCATCACAACCTTTATAACGCATACAACTTAATGAACCTCACAACATAGTCAAGATAGTTCCATTCAACATCATACCACCCTATCAATACAAACACAAGGCATACTCCAATATAACACCATGACTTAAACACAATTGATCACAATTGGAAGTAAAGATAGAGATCATAAAACTTACCAAGTCTTATTCATAGTTCATCATTAAGGCCTTACCATAGAACTCAAATTCAATAAAACTTCGATGTACCAATCATAATTTAATAACCAACACGATAAAAAGACAAAGAGAGTCACAACACCATAATTCAATACTAAATCAATGCTTAAGAAAGAATACTGAGGTCAATTCTCATAACGTAGATCACTTCTCAATAACTAATATGAAATGATAGAAATCATCCTTATTTTTTTATTATTAGTGTAAAATAATAATATAATAGTGATTAACCAATTGTCAAGTCAATTGAAACAATCCCAACCTAATTCACATCAAGATCAAACCTAGGTTTAAGGGTTAAGGATCTTGTTCTTCTATTTATATCAAACCATCACAAATTACCATAATAAAGTTAAAATACATGTTAATCTATTCATTATGTCCTAAATAAATCATAACAACTCGGTTGATTACGTCAAATTAGTAATTGAACGAGACCCATTTAAAAAACCTAACTTTTAGAAATACTTTGAAGGAGTCCTTTGAAGAAACAAGTCTCAAAGGTTAATTAGATCACATACCTCAATGTTTGAATAATATTTGATGGTGAAATCGTCCCTTTCCAGACCCTAAAACCTCTCCCTATATTGTCTTCAATGGTGTCTTCCAATTAGAGAGAGAAAGAAGAGAGAAGGAAGATAGTTTATTTTGTGGGGTGTGTTTAGACTAATGACAGTTAGGAGTCTTTATATTGGGGCTTATTTAGCTTAATTTTATTCCCTTAAACCCCTAATTAATCACCTAAACCCCTAACTAATTAAATGAAACAAACTCAAACATGTGCCGGAAAGTTATAGGCCCATCGACCAGACCTCGACCGACGGGCCGTTGGTCCATCGACGGCCAGGCCTCCCTTCCATGCTGCACAACCGTCGTTCTTGTCAGATACTATGCAATAGGGTCTTCAACAAAAAGTCTAAGTGTTGGTCTACGGTTGGAAACGACACCCTGTAGAACCACACACAGATTTTCTACTATGTCTCGTGGTTACACACTGCCCAGGCAGTGGTGACACCAACGTATAAGGGTCCTCCTCAAGGGCGTTTTGTTGGTCTTGGGGAGTCGTACCTGAATGTTTAGACCAAGAATAACCTTAAACACATTTTTTATACACCCTTTTACCTAATTTAATGAATTTACGACTTCTAAAAGATAGTCAAATAGGCTAGGGACGCTAGTAACCCTTAGAACTACTTTCCAAACGCCATGGACGTTTTTGTTCCTAAACCTCATCAATGACCTATATTAATTAAAATAAGTTTTAAAAACAATGTTTAGACCCCATGGCACCTATGTTAAGCTTTAAGACTCGTCTTGGATTTTCGAAATTTTCCATTATCCCCCATAGGAACATTCGTCCATGAATGCCACTAAAATTCTTTTAAAGAAAGGAATAGACTCAAGATAGCATTCCAGCCAATCAACAATATAAAAACAACATAAATCATATGATTTTAACAAGTCAATTTCAAAACATCAATCACCACATATAAGGTTGAAACACTTTATTATGAGGCATTTATTTCTCACAACACACATGAGCTCAACATGCATTACATGAGTCAATTAGCACAAAGCTCAACTTATCAATATGCTATATCTATCATTTTGTAAATAGACACCATATCAAAATGCACAACATAACTCAAACAAACCAAATGGCAAAATTTCAAATTTAATCCATCAAATTCACTGGAACTCACTATAATGTGATTCATAATGCACATTTTCTCAATACTTCACCAAAATGACGAAACTTGAACATATAGTCCTATTTATATTATTAAAAAGAATGACTAACCTTAATTATCAAAAATATGAGGGTAATGGGACTTCATGTCGACCTCGACCTCCCATGTTGCACCCTCAACTAGGTGATTTTTCCATAACACTTTTACCGAAACCACTTCTTTATTCCATAACTTGTTGACTTGCCTATAAAGAATGTTAACAGAATCTTCCTCATAAGAGAGGTTATCCTTGACACCAAGACCCTCAATAAGAAGAATAGACTCGGGATGACAATTATACTTTCTAAGCATAGAAACATGAAAAACCAGATGAACCAATGTCAATTAACTAGGAAGTTTCAATTCATAGGTATCCTTACAAACCATTTGTAAGATTTCATAGGGAACATACATAACGAGTACTCAACTTCCCATCTTGCCTAGTTTAACAACCCCCCTTTCATAGGTTAAATTATACTCTCTTCAAACTCCAAATCTCTACTCCTATGATCGGCATAAGACTTTTCTCGACTATAGGCCGTTTGAAACCGGTTTCTTATAATATTTACTTTCTCCATAATCTTATAAATCAAATTGGGACAATGAAGTTAAGGCTCACCCACCTCAAACCAACCTATAAGAGACCTATACTTCCTACCATACAAGGCTTCATAGGGAGCCATGGGGAATGATGAATGAAAGCTATTATTATAAGAAAAATACACCAAAGGCAAATGTTTATCCTAATTCCCTTTGAAATAAATGATGCAAGACCTAAGAATATCTCATGTGTTGAATAGTACGTGCCGCTTGACCATCCGTTTAGGGATGAAAAGTGGTACTCAACTTCACCTTAGTGCCCAACTCTTTTTGAAATGACCTCCAAAACATAGATTTGAATTGTGCACCCCTATACGATATGATGGATAAAAAATACCATAACGACACACAATCTCATCTATGAAGATCCTAGCATAATATTCCGCTAAAAAAGAAGACTTGACGGGATTAAAACAAGCGAACTTGGTCGACCTATCCACAACCACCCATATAGAGTCATATTTCCTTTGAGTCAGAGGCAATCACACTACAAAGTCCATATTGATGTCTTTCCACTTCCAAGTAGGAATTTGGACCTATTGTAGTAAGCCAACCTACTTTTGATGTTTTGCTTTTACTTGTTTGCAATTTTGGCACTTAGAAACAAACTATATTATGTCCTTTTTCAAACATTCCCACCAATATATCTCCCTTAGGTCATGGTACATTTTTGTCGAACCCAGATGAATCGAGTAGTGGGACCCATTGGCTTATTCTAGGATCCGGCCCCTCAACCCATCTACATCGAGAAAACACCATCTCCCTTGGTACCCTAACGCACCATCCCCCCAAGATGAATGACTCGTTTAACTTGCGGAGAACCGATTCTTCGAACTGCATTAATGGTTCATCAAGTTGTTGTTTGGACTTCACCTCCACCACTAAAGATGACTTGGAGTTATGATGGACCATGAATCCACCATTCGAAGAATCTTCAAACCCCTCACCCAACCTACCCAACCTATGAAACTCTTTCTCTAGGTCTTCTTGGCTTCATCTATGTGTTACGCACTACCCATAGTAAGACGACTTAGAGATTACGCAACCAGATTGGCCGTGCCAGGGTGATAGAGGACACGCATATCGTAATCTTTCAATAATTCGAACAACATTCTTTGTCAAAGATTCAACTTTTTTTTGGATAAACACATATTGGAGACTCTTATGGTCGGTAAAGACTTCAACATGAACACCAACCAAGTAATGCCTCCATATTTCAAGGCAAACACCACGGCCGCTAACTCAAGGTCATGAGTTGGATAATTTCTCTCATGCACCTTAAGTTGCCTAGAAGCATAGGATATCACTTTCCCATGTTACATAAATACACACCCTAGACCCATACGAGATGTATCACAATACACAAAAAACCCTTTGTACCCTACACTAGAATCAATACCTGAGCAGAAGTAGGCCTATCTTTCAACGTTTGGAAGCTTTTCTAATATGTCTCCGACCACTCAAAATTCCTACACTTTTGGGTCAAAGTAGTCAAGGGAGATGCAATAGATGCAAAACCATCCACAAACCTCCGGTAATAAGCTGCTAGATCCAAGAAACACCTAAAGTCGGTTGGAGTCAATGGTCTAGGATAATTTTTCACCGCCTCAATTTTCCTTAGGTCTACCTCAACTCCTTCACTGAGATGATATGCCCAAGAAATTCCACCGACCTCAATCACAACTCACACTTTCTATATTTGGCACACAATTGATGTTCCTTAAGGGTTTGAAATACCACCTTCAAATGACCCATATGATCACCATCATTCTTCGAATATATCAAGATGACGTCAATGAAGACAATGACAAATGAATATAGGTAATTTTTAAACACCCTATTCATTAGGTCTATAAACGCCGCCGAAGCATTAGTGAGACCAAAAGACATTACCAAGAACCCATCGTGATCATATCTAGTATGGAATACTGTCATTGGCATATCCTCAACTCTCACCCTAAGTTTGACCTTAAGTAAATTTTTAAAAAGTAGCTTACCCCTTGGAGTTGATCAAACAAGTTGTCAATCCGAGGGAGAAGATACTTGTTCTTGATTGTGACCTTATTTAGTTGGCGGTAATCAATACACATTTTTAAGGACCCATCTTTCTTCTTTAAAAACAAATACCGTACCACCCCTTGGAGAAATACTAGGTCTAATGAAGCCTTTTTTTAGTAAATCTTTAAGTTGAGCCTTGAACTCTTTCAATTTCATCGGAGACATCCGATAAGGAGGAATTGAAATGGGATTTGTATCCGGTAGCAAATCGATACTCAAAAAGCAATTTCCCATTTAGGAGGAATACCGGAAGGTCAATAGGAAAAATATTTTGAAATTCACTCACTACGGGGAATGACTCAATTGGAGGAGTTTTTGTGTGTAAGTTCTTCAAGATTTGATGAACATTAATTTAATTTTTTTTTAAAAATGCTAGAGAGGGTCGAGAAATACCTGAGAATGAGATAGCCTATAATTATGATATTTAGGTGGAGACTTAGTCAAACAAGGGCTTCTCATTAATTAATAAAAAATCTGTTTTTCCATCACTTTAATAAGAAAATTAAATATGAATTAATTCAACTAATCAAGTAAATACTAATTAAATAAATTGAATTAATCCTTCCACAAAGGCTCAAACCCAGGTGAAACCTAACTTGCGAAAAAGGTCAATTTCGGCCAACCCTACTGCTGTACCGTGGTTTCACGGTAGTTTCAATTTCTTTTCCTTAAGTTTAGTGTGTGTCTAAAGACTTTTTGTATTAATTTTTTATGTAGCATTCTTTTTTTTTGCAGGAAATCAGTCCAAAGGCGAACGCGCAGGATTAAAGCAAAAATTGAAGAACTGACAACCTACGGAGCCCACAACTGTCCGTCGTGACTGTGACAGTCCTTAGGTGGCACCGTAGTGAGATAAAAATGGTTGATGAAGGAAGTTGGAGAGGTCTGACCAAATATGGGACTACGGAAGCTCATGATAGACCGTCATAGCCACGATACTCCATCGTGCATATTCGTCGTGGTTGTCAGAGAGTAGTTACATAGCAATTTTAAGAAGTTTGTAAGTGTTGTGGAATGGAACCCCTCGAGGGACCGTCGTCCTTGCAACGTCCGTCATATCTGTTCGTCGAGGGTAACTAAAATTGATGGAGAAAGCTGCATAAAATTATGGCAAGTAAGGAATGACGGAGCCCAGATGGTCCGTCGTGTCCATGACGGTCTATCGCAGATATCGTCGATTCGGACGCGTTTTGGACTGATTTGCCTTAAATAGAGTCCTTCTTTTATTTGGGTTTATTTTATTACAAAAAGTATGAAAAACCTTATTTTTGGGGTTAGACTTTTGGATATTTTTTAGTTCTCTTGTTTAATTATGGAACTCTTCATTTTGGTATTTGATCGTACTTTTGCGGAAACAATTGTTGGTGTTTTTGTAAATTATTCAAGTGATTTTCTGGATTTTCTTCATTCTCATAAAATTAGGTGCATGAATTCTTATATTATCAATAAGGTTGTGGGAACCATGGGTAAATAACAAGGTAAAATCTTGCTACAAATAACATTTATAGAATAGTATCTTGCATGTATTGCTAATTCTTTTGCCTAGAAGTCTTTTTAATAGATGGCCAACGTTAGAACTCACCTTTTGCTACTTTCCAAACCAAGGAGGTAGATAATATGAAAGGAATTATCAACATAGAATTAGTTTATACTATCTAGTAGGCTAGTATCAGTTGGTACGAAGTAACAACTTAGTCAAATATCGAATATGATGCTTAATATGAGGTAAATATAAGGTTTAATAAATCAACACACATATACGGAACTAGGTGCGGAGTGAGGTTATGTGGATGCCAGACCAAGGATTTAGAGATACCTAACTTATCACTTTGAATGCAAGATACTAGGAAAGGATTGTTATAGATAGAATTATCGAGTTAGGAGCCTGTGGGGAACACTTACGCTCTAGTTACTCTCATTACTTGATTAAACTCCAATACTTGAACCTTTAACTTGTTTACTTTAATACAGATAATTGATTTTATTATTCAAAACCCCCTTTAGTTATTTGTTATTGGGAAATTATTGACAATATAGAAGTAATAATAGAATAAAGTTAAGTCTGAACCATTTTCCTCGTGGGAACGATCCCAACCTCACTAGTTGGGTTCTTTACTAGATGCAACCACTTTTAATTCACTTCGAGAAGTAAATTTGACCGTATCAAATTTTGGCGTCACTTTTGGGGAAAGTAGATTTTAGATTAACTTTAAGCTTAGTACCGAAGTTTAGTCATCATTTTCCTAATTTTAATTTTTGTTTTGTTTATTTCTTTTGCAGGTCTAACTTTCTTAAATGCCAAACACACGGAAGTATGGGAATACTCGTAATTGAACCTGACCACGAACTAGAGCCGACGCTCGTGACCCTTAAATACCTGATAATCGTGGGAAAGGTGAAATACGGAGACAACCTCCCTCTCCACGCCTTCAAGAGTACTATAGGGGCTATAAAAATATTGCAGACTCTCATGGCCCACTCATCTTGCCCCCTGTACCACATGACCACTCTTTTGTGGTAACTAGTATTCTAATGCAAATGCTCACTGCCAGAGGTTTGTTTTCAAGGCTACCTTCTCATAATCCACATGCCCATATCGCTAAGGTAAGGGTAGTGTGCAACATTTGTAGGGAGGAATTATTTTAATATGGATGTAACCGGGCAAAGAGTTTTTCATCTCTCACTGACATGAGAGGCAGTTATCTGGTTTACTGAGCTCTCATATAACTCAATCTTCACTTGGAATCAATTAAGGGATGTTTTTTTAGCACGCTACTACCCAGTGTCTAAGAAACTAAACTACAAAGTTAGAGTGAACAACTTTGTGGAACTACCGGGAGAATGAGTTAGTAGTTATTGGAATATGTTCACTTCATTCTTGCGAAGTATTTCTATCAGGGACAAGATGGTAATAACAAAGTTGTGTTGGATAAAATAGCGGGTGGTTCTTATGAGGAGTGTCCTTATGCCGAGCTTGGTGTAAAGTTAGAGAAAGTCTTTTGAAATAATAAAGCTTGGAGTACTAGGAAGTGAGATACTAGGAGAAACACCTTCATAGTCTAATCCGCACAGAACTCAATCGCAGATGATATTCATGAAGAGATGACTCAATTGAGAACTAATCTTGGGTTGGTGTTGAAACATGTTGCTTAGGATATGGAAAACGTAAATGCGATAACTACTTGTCTAAACCACTACCGGGAAATGATGAATATTATTATAGGGAGGACTCATATGAAGTGAATGATCAGACGGGGGGTTTCCGACAAAACGCCCAAGGCTCCAATAAGAAGAATTGTCACCAAGGTCAAGGAAAACAAGGTTGGAACTATGGTTATTTTAACCATGAGGGTCATTATGTCCGAGATGAGAATTATAACCGCAACAACAACTTTAACTAGGGTAACTATGGTAACATAAATGATAGGAGTGGACCCTATGTTCCACCTCAAATGAACATGATGCTAGTGATGAGCACATTAAAGAGTTAAGGAATGACTTAGCAGGTATAGGGCAAAAATTTGATACACATGCAATCTTGATTAAGCATCTTGAGTTGCAAATGGACCAATTATCTGCAACTGTGAACAGACAGCAACCAGGCACTCTTCCTAGCAACACTGACCAAAATCCGAAAAATTATGGGCATTGTATGGCAATCACTACTTGGGGTGGTAAGCAAACTATCGATCCACCTAAGTCATCTGGTGTAGAAAAGGTGATAAGAGATGATGATACAGTGGTTGAGGTTTAGTGGTGAGTTAGAATATAAAAAGTTAAAAGATGTTGAGGTGCCCCAAGAGGTGACCCCCATGCGTCGACCACCACCTCCTTTCCTACAAAGGTTAGTAAAAAATACTGAGGATGGTAAATATCGGCGTATTATAACGATGTTGAAACAGCTATCTATCAATGTCTCTTTGATTGAAGCTCTTGAACAAATGCCCGGTTATGCCAAGTTCATGAAATATTTGTTTACATATAAAAGATCAGTCACTTTTGAGGATGATGATAGAATGCAACACTTAGTGCCACGGCTACAAGATCTCTAGTGCAAAATAAAGAATATCCGGTCTGAGTCAATTGTTCTTCTGCTGATCACCAGAGTTGTGTGCCTTATTTTGTTTTCAACCTCTCCAAATATCAGGTATGTGGTTCTGATCTCTAAACAATCTACATTTCTTTCTTATTTTCCCATGCTACATTCTTGATTTTGAATTTTGATCTTCGAAATTCGACCCCTAATGCATGGACATAATACCTCAGATGGTCACTCAACTTTGCACTATTCTCTCAGAAAGTCACTCAACTTTCAATTTTCCCTCAAAAGTCACTCAACTATGCACTCTTCTCTCAGAAAGTCACTCAACTTTCAATTTTCCCTCAAAAGTCACTCAACTATCCACTCTTTCCTCAGAAAGTCACTCAGCTATTTACTCTTTCCTCAGAAAGTCACTCAATCTATTAAATTATTTTTAATTAAAATTTATTGATATTAATTATTTATATAACAAACCAAAATTTTAAAAAATAAATTAAATCATTTAGTGATCCACCCACCTAACCCGACCCATTAAAAAATATGATATGACCCATTTTATTTTATCTTTAATCCTAAATTAATCCTCTCTTTAACCTTGATTAGGATTAGATTAATTTAGGGTTAAAGAGAGGGATTAAATTAGGATTAAAGATAAAATAAAATGGTCATATCATATTTTTTAATGGGGTCGGGTTAGGTGGGTGAATCACTAAATGATTTAATTATTTTTAAAATTTTTGGTTTGTTATATAAATAATTAATATCAAAAATTTTAATTAAAAATAATTTAATAGATTGAGTGACTTTCTGAGGAAAGAGTGGATAGTTGAGTGACTTTCTGAGGAAAGAGTGGATAGTTGAGTGACTTTTGAGGGAAAATTGAAAGTTGAGTGACTTTCTGAGTAAACAGTGGATAGTTGAGTGACTTTTGAGGGAAAATTGAAAGTTGAGTGACTTTCTGAGAGAATAGTGCAAAGTTGAGTGACCATCTGAGGTATTAACTCCTAGGAACTCACACTATTAATCCTACATGACTTATGACCTTTCACATAGTAAACAGAATGGGGTTGTTGTGTTAAATAAATCAAATGGGGTGTATGTTTATGATAATTGTTTCTGAACTAGGTTGATAGTCCTCAATATTGGCATGCTAAAACTTGAGAAATTATTGCCTTAGGATGCTAGTATGTTGGGTAATAGGGTTAAAAATTGTGGGTTGATAAGTTCTTTCCATTAGATATTTTGGGGACGATTGAGGCATCCACAATTCTGTGACTGAAGGACAGAAAGGGACCCTGTAGATGGACCGTCGTTACCTCGAAGGACCGTCGTGTGGTCTGTCCCACCAATTCTCGTTTATTTTCTCTTAGTGTCCTTTGATGACCTCTATGACAGACCGTCGTTCCCTCGACTGTCCGTCCTTTGCAACCATCATGGTTTTCATAGATCATATTCCTTACGGTCTCAGAAATTTTCTTCAAGAGTCCAACGATGGAACCTCTACGATGGACCGTTGTTCCCTTTACGGTCCCTCATATAAAAGCGTCATGGTTGTCAGAGACCTTCCTCATGGTATCAAAGTCTTTTCTAAGTTTCCAAAGTTTGGACCTCTACGATGCACCATCGTGCTCTAGACGGTCCTTCCTGCACAACCATCATGGTTGTTAGAGACCTCATTCCTACAGGTCTCAAAATCTTTTCTAAGTGTCCAACAACGGACCTCTATGACGGACCGTCGTTCTCTAAATTGTCCGTCCTACAGAAACGTCATGATTGTTAGAGACTTTCCCTATACGAATCTCAAATAAAATTTCTTAATAAGTATTTTATGGAAGAATGTAATCACGGTCCGTCATGCTCTCGACGGACCGTCAACTGGTCGTCGTCCAACATAGAAACTTTAGCAATACCATTTTAGTTTTATTTTACGGTTTTGTTTTCTTCTTTTCGTGTTTTTTTTGTTTCTACTGGTACTAATTGATTTTCTTTTAAGGTACTAACACTTAAGGCACCAAAGCTAGATTGATGTACTTCTGAGGGCGCTTAATGTCTGTCGCCTCATTTGCCCGACTGGTCATTGGCTCTGATGATGAGCGTGAACTCTAATACGTGCCCCCATGCACTGTCACTCCTACATGGTCTTCATGTACCACAAGAGGCACCCCGACGAAGGTTGCGCTCGGCGTAGTCACTGCCTCCAAGTCTAAGGAGGAGCGCATACTGACCGACACTTCTTCTAGGTCTTCTACACCCTCTAGGGATGCTCCCAGCTCTGAGGAAGTATCGGGTTCATATAAGTCTCCATGTCTGAAGAGGATTCTGCTCCAGCCAATGCATATCAGCTTGCCTTGTCTGATAAGGCCGATAATGCTGATTCCACTTTAGCACCAATGACTGGAGTCTATGCCCCGGTTGTCGACCTGCCCAACCGGTGGTGTGTTGAGGGGTTGTTTCATGTGAACTCAGACGCCAAGCTGCCAAATGATAAGGGGTTTATGACCCGGAGCCTTACACTGGAATGGCGGGTCCTCACGGGGAGTCTCCCCACCATGTCGGCAATCGATTCCCTCTTCACCAGGCACCGACTAGAATGGACAGCTCGTGTTGTGGGCCGATACAGTGAGGAGTTTGTCAGAGAGATCTACGCCTCATATGTTGGAACTCTCCAATCCCAGATACACAGGCAGATTTCCCCCGCCAAACAGGCCCCAATAGAGCACATCCGGGTCCGCGGCAAACAGGTAGACATCTCCTTGCCCGCCATTTGCCAGTATCAAAACATCGAGTCTGTTGATGCCAACTTGACTCCTCTCACTGCTGAGTTCAAATACAGGTGGAAAGTTGTTAAAGATGGACACTTTTGCGTGAGCCAGTGTTGAGAGAGACCAAAAAGAGGGGGATTGCCCATTATTTATCGCCCGGTATTTACCTGTTGATGGAGAGTCTACTGATTGGGTACTTGAGCCAAAGGTATCCATCAAGAGGGCTAAGATGACCTTCACGAAGATGTTTTTGTGATTGATAGTCTTCCACTGCCTTTACCCCACTTCTGTAGACAATATTGTCACTTGGGATCGCGCATTTCTGATGGCGGCGATGATAGCAGGGTTTGAGGTGGATTCGCTTAGCTTCTTAAGGCGTTCATGCATGACAGGGCCTTCTAGGTTACTACTCCCTACCTATTTCGGTGCATGGTGTTTTCTTTGTGCATGTCCGCATGTGTGCCAATTTGGCACATCGATAAGATCAAGACCCCACTGGGTACTATTGATATAAGACTTATCAGGATGAGGCTAAGGAGTTGGCACCATGTAGAGGGCCCCACCCGGAGGTACCTCTGCTTGGTGAGAACCTGGAGGACTCTGTAGAGCAAGCCCAAGCGGCTACCCAGTCTACATCTGAGCCTAATGAAACCACCTTTGTCGACTCTATCCCGGGTGGTAGCACCGCTACAAGGACCTCTCGCTCGACTCCCTCCGCCATTTTGGTCCCACTTGCTAGGGTCCAGAAACTTGAAGCCCAAATGTCTGCTTGTCTGTATCACATTAGCCTTGGATGCAGAGGTCTATTGCTGAGGTGGAGGAGCACATGGAGCAGAAGATTTCCCAGCACACACGGAGGAAGATGATGGAGGTTAATCAGCGCCTTGACGATTTTGAGTTGCGTGTATTAGAACAGCCAGTCCTTCCGCTGGACATGTTAACCTTCTTGGCTGTTTCATAGAGTCTGAGAGCGGACCTGATACGATTCTAGAGACTAGGGCGCCCGAGTCTCAGGCCCCTTCTACAGAGCTTGTCGAGGATACTATTTTGGCGGCCTTATTCTCTACTGCTGCAGTGCCACTACCTCCACAACGAGAGCATGCCAAGAGGCATAGAGGTCGGAATGAGGATGAGGCTAAGAAGCATAAGAGGGAGCACCGAGAGTTTGAGGTTGCGAGACGAGCCTAGATTGCTGATTAGGGGGTCCGTCAGTTGAGGTCTATTGAGTTGGCTGCTGGGGAGTCTATCTCCAAAGTTTTTCAAGCAGAGAAGAGCACTGCTGATGGTGCTGTGATTTTTTAGAGAGGCACTACTGAGGGTGCTGTAGAAGTCTTAGAACACTATTGAGGGTGTCCAGACTACAAATGGAGTGGGTTCGGAGACACCGAACCCACTAGCTTGTTGATCGATGGCGCTTTGTGCCTCAGGTTTACTTCACCTACCACTCTAATATTTTGGATTCTTTTATGCATTGGGGAAAATTGCATACCTTTTTGGTGGGGGTAGGGTAAATGAAGAGCGATTGTTAGGGTGAAGTCTGAGTAGCCCAACTCATGATCCTTTTTTGGGGTTTCTTGCATGTGTTCTTTTTCCCCAAGAGACTGATTATTTTTACTGTTGACCGGCATGTATGTGGCTTGTGTACATAATTAACTCTAAAGCATGATGGCTAAAACAGAAATGATATCATGATGTTATGAAAATGATGCATATCCTGATGTAAAGAAAATGATGCATGACTAGGCATAGTAACTTATAAATGTGTGGATCTAAGCATGACATAGGGATACACCACTTCATGACATGGAGATACACAACTGCATGACCCTAAATCTGTGACTCGAACTAGGTGTTTGATAATATGGTAGAGTAATGATATGTCAAGTGAGTGTGAGGAAAATTTGAATAGTCCACTGTTTGTACTGAGTTAGAACTTGCCGGATTAGTCCTGCTAAAGTTAGTCGTAATAGACAATTAGGAAAGGATCATCGACCTTTGTTGAACATAGACAATTTTTAGCCTAAATAAGAGAAAACCGACTGAAATTTATCCCTTTTTGATACAAATGGTTTGATCTTGAAATATACTTTTCTTATTTCACCCCAACTGATCTTTTCTGGGGACAATGTGTTGGCCCTGGTCTCTCCTTGGACATGTGCACCTCAACTTATGCCAAAAGAATAAGTTGAGGGTGGCTAATGCAGAAAATAACCTTGTTGTGGCCGTGACACAACTTTTGGTATTGTGTACTTTGACTCATGGCAAAGCCATGAGTTGAGGGTAGCTATTATGAGGAATGCTCAGGAAAGTGGGGTTGAAATAAGTAAGAGAGAGAAAGAACAAAACAAAATTGACTCAAGAAAAATTGAAAGAAAAGTTAAAATAAAAAAACAATAAATACAAGCAAGAAAAGAAAAGAGTCCCTTACACAAAAGAAAAAAGAAGGGAAAATATCAATGTGAAAGAATATAAGAAAAGGGCAAAAAAATGATGAAAAGGTAGGAAACGTAACCGATATGTGCTGGAGGGAAAAAAGTCACTAATATATACCTGAATATACCCTACATGATCCTGAGCCGATGTTACAAGCTAAGAAAGTCCTATCGTGATCCTACGAATAATTATAGCGAACATAAAGCAGGGAAAATAAGGGCAAGCCTATGACAATATGTATAAATGAGTTATGAAGTTGTTCTGAAAGCGAGTGTTGAAAAGTAATCCTTATACTCAAACTTAAATCATACTGTGAAAAATGAGGATATTATTTTAAGTGAGGACACTAGTTGCAATATCGCAAAAATTAGCACCTATGTGGGAGATCGAAGAGGATAGGTGTCAGGTTGCGGTGAGTCTGTGTCATGGTCTGATCCACATAATTCAAGCCTAATAAGGATAGCATGCACGAACATAATAAAAATAATCAGGATTGATAGACAAATGATTGCGAAAGCTGAAAGACGGATACTCTTGTACAAAGATTTTTTAGTGAGTCATAGCGTGTTACTTGAGGACAAGCAACAAATTGAAGTTCAGGGTGTTGAGGTACCGTGGTTTCACGGTACTTTCAATATCTTTTCCTTAAGTTTAGTGTGTGTCTAAAGCTTTTTTGTATCAATTTTGATGTAGGTTTCTCTTTATTTGCAGGAAATCTTCCCAAAGGAGAACGCGTAGGATTTGAGCAGAAATTGCGGAAGTTACAACCCACGGAGCCCACGATGGTCCGTCATGACTGTGACGGTCCGTAGGTGGCATTGTAGTTAGATTAAAATGGCTACTGAAGGAAATTGGGGAAGTCTTACAAAGTGTGGGATTACGGAAGCTCATGACGGACCGTCATAGCCACGAGTGTCCGTACTTCATATTCGTCGTGGTTGTCAGAGAGTAGTTCCAGTACCAAATTTTAAGAACATTCTAAGTGTTGGGGAATGGAACCCCTCAACAGACCTTCATTCTTGCAACTATACGTCATATCTTTTTGTCGAGGGTAACAGAGAGTTGATGAAGAAAGCACATAAAATTATGCAAAGGAATGACAGAGCCAACGATGGTCCGTCGTGTCCATGACGGTGTGTTGTAGGATCGTCGATTGAGACGCGTTTTGGACAAATTTTCCTTAAATAGAGTCCTTCTTTTATTAGGTTTTTATTTTATTATAAATAGTTCGAAAAACCTCGGTTTTTGGGGTTAGACTTTTGAATATTTCTATTTCTCTTTTTTAAGTATTGAACTCTTGATTTTTGTATTTGATCATCCTTTTTTGGAATCAATTGTTGGTGTTTTGTATATAATTCAAGTGAATTTCTGGATTTTCTTCATTCTCATAAAAGTATGTGCATGAATTCTTATTTTATCAATATGAATTATGTGATTATTAGCATGGGTAACTAAACTCCATAACTAGGGTTGTGGGAACCATGTTAAATAACAAGGTAAAATCTAGTCAAAATAACAATTCTAGAGTAGTGTCTTACATGTATTGCTAATTCTTTCACTTAGAAGTCGTTTTAAGGGATGGCTAATGTTAGAACTCGCCTTATTGCTACTTGGCGGACCAAAGAGGTAGATAATAGGAAAAGAATTATCAACACAGATTTAGTGTATACTATCTACTAGTCTAGTGTCGGTTGGTATAAAGTAACAACTTAGTCAAATATCGAATATGATGCTTAATATGAGGTAAAGATAAGGTTTAGTAAAGCAACACACGTAGCCGGACCAAGGTGCGGAGTGAGATTCTCTCTATGCCGAAGCATGGATTTGGAGATACCTAACTTATCACTATGCATGCAAGATACTAGGAGAGGATTTTTATAGCTATTATTACCGAGTTAGGAGCTTGTGGTGAACACTTACGCTCTAGTTACTCACATTACTTGATTAAACTCCAATACTTGAACCTGACACTTGTTTACTTTAATTTAGCTAATTGCTTTTATTAATAAAAAACCCCTTTAGCTATTTGTTTTTGGAAAATAATTGACTAAATAGAAGTAATAATAGAGTAAAGTTAAGTCTGAACTATTTTCATTGTGGTAACGATCCCAACCTCACTATTTGGGTGCTTTACTTGATGCGACCGCTTTTACTTGTTTTCAAGAAGTAAATTTGAGTGTATCAACTACTAGAATTTCCCATTCTCTTTAAATTAATTAATTAATTAATTATTTAGTGTCATTACAATACTACCCCTAGCTTGGAAAAGAATATTTTACCCCTACACCCTCCAAACCTAAGATTACCCGTTTTAAGTCCGGTAAAATTCATCCAGGAGAATCTCTTCTATTCGGGTGCGTTACATTGTTGGTCTCACCTTGAATAGCTCAACTAACTCACCAAGTTAGTTTGCTTGACTAGTTCATAGGTTCTGAGGTCTTTAGGCATTACTTACCATAGTTATTTTAGGGTTGTTACAGTCATAGTGTCTAACCCTTGTATAATTATCATCATCAATAGCTCAATAAGAATTGCATGAGTATAAATCTTTTTTCATTACAATTCATACAAGTGAGGTTAACACATTAGCATTTCATATCATAATAAGGCACATTGATAGTCATCATCATCCTTATACCATGTACAACTTAATCAACCTCACAACATAGTCAAGACATTTCAAATTAACATCATTCCATCCTATCAATCCTAATACAAGGCTTACTCCAATATAAAATCATTGCTCAATCACAATTAACAACAATTGAAAGGAAAGGATAAAGATGATAAGACTTGTCAAGTCTTCTTCATAGATCATCATCGTGATCTTATCACATACCTTCAATTCAATCTCATTTAGATGTACAACATCATAATTCAATAATAAAAGTGATGACAAGGCTAGGAGAATCACTACATTACATTTCATTACTCGATCACAGCTTAAGATAAGACACTTAGGTTAATTCACTTTCTAACCTAGATCATAATCTCAAAAACTAGCATGAAATACTAAAATTCCCTCTAATATGTTCATGATTAAAGTAACAACATCAATTAATAGCAATTTACTCAATAAAAAACTCAATTGAACAAATCTCAACTTAATTCATATCAATATCAAACCTAGGGTTAAGGTTAAGGATCGTCATCTCCAAACTGTACCAAATCATCATCATACACGTTAATCAAGTAAGAATACATGTTAATATATTAATTTTATCCAATATAAATATAAAATAATAAATTCACGATTTAATTTTCGAGATTGAGAAGAACACACATGAAAACCCAACTTTTGAAAATATTTTGAAGGAACCCTTTGAGGAATGAGGTCTCAAAGGTGAATTAGATCCCATACCTCAACGTTTGATGAAGATTTTATGGTACAATTTTCCCTGTTCAGCCCCCAAATCCCTAGCCTAGCTAGTTTTCAATGGTGTCTGTTTAATAGAGATAGAAAGAAGAGAGAAGGAAGATGATTTGTTTTGTCATTTGTGATTGATCTAATGAGGGTTGGGGTCCTTTATATTGGGTCTTAATAAACTTAATTAAACTCCCTTAACCCTTAATTAATCACCTAACTCCCTGACTAATTAAATTAAATGAAGTTAAAATGTGCACGAAATTTGACCCTCACGGACGTAGCCCTGATCGATGTGCCGTCTGTGATACGAGGACTGGTCCCCCTCTCCGTTCTACACACTAATAATTTTGGTCGGATACTTATGCAGGCGAGGACTCCATCAATTTGTCTAAGTGTGGGACGACGGTTGTCATCGACGCCTCGTCGATCCACACATGAGCCATTCATGGCCTCTTGTGGTTGCACACTACCAATGCAGTGCTTCTTCTACGTGCTACGGTCCTCCTCAAGGGCCCTTAGTTGGTCCCTAGGGACTTGTACCCGGGAGTCTCGACCAAGAATCGTCCTAAACACCTATTAACTACCCTTCCACAATTTTCATTCATTTTTGACTTCTCTAAGTTCATCAATTAGGCTTAGGCACACTAGTACCTCCTTGAACTAGCTTCCGAACATCATGGATGTTTTGGTTCCTAAACTTCCTAAATGACCTATATTCCTTGAAAAAGGTCTTAAAACAGTGTTTAGGCTCCATGGAACCTACGTTAGGCTTTAAGAGTCGTCATGGATTTTCGAAATGTTACATTATCCCCCTCTTAGGAACATTTGTCCCCAAATGACACAAAATTCTTTTTGAAGGAATAGAGTCAAGATTGGCAGCCCAACCAACAATAATACATAACAACATGAATCATATTACTTACACAAGACAATTCGAAAATTCAATTACCACACATAAGGTTCAACATTACATTATGTGGAATATCTTTCTCACAACAACAACATGACCTCAACATACTTTACATGAGCCAATTATGTCAAATTTCATTCCAAAAACATGCTATATATAAGTTCATAAAGACTCACCATATCAAAATGCACGACATAACTTAAAGAAAGCCAAAGAGAAAAATTTCAAGTTCAAATGCTAACTTCACTATAATCCCTTTGAATCAAAAAAAAAATGCACATTTTGCAATACTTCACTCAAAATCCAAAAAACTTCAATATTAGTCATTATTTTCATTATTAGTAAGATCTACTAGCCTTAGTTATCTAATAGATGAGGGTAACGGTACTTTATGTCGGCCTTGGCCTCCCATGTTGTCCCCTCAACTAGGTGATTCTTCCATAATACCTTTATGGAAACCACCTATTTATTCCTTAACTTCTTTACTTGCCTATCATGAATTTGAACTGGAACTTCCTCATAAGAGAGGTTATACTTGACACCAAGACCCTCAATAAGAAGAATAGACTCAGGATCACCGATACACTTTTTAAGCATGCAAACATGGAAAACCGGATGAACGGAAGCGAATTCACTAGGAAGTTTCGATTCATAGAAAACCTTACCAACTCTTTGCAAGATTACATAGGGACCCACCTAACGAGGACTCAACTTCCCTTTCTTGCCAAATCTAACCACCCCTTTCATTGGTGAAATTTTCAAATACACCTTATCACCTTGTTTAAATTCCAAATCCCTTCTCCTATGATCGTCATAAGACTTTTTCCGACTATAGGCAATTTATAACTGGTTCCTTATGATATGAACCGTCTCCAAAGTGTTATAAACCAAATCAGGACGAAGAATATAAGGCTCTCCCACATCAAACCGTCCAATAAGAGACCTACACCTCCTAACATACAAGGATTCATAGGAGCCATGAAAATGGATGAATGGAAACTATTATTATAAGTAAACTCCACCAAAGTCAAATAATTATCCCAATTTCCATCGAAATCAATAATACAATCCCTAAGCATATCCTCAAGAGTTTGAATAGTACGCTCTTCTTTACAATCCATTTGGAGGTGAAAAGCGGTACTCAACTTCACCTTAGTACTCAACCCTTTTTGGCATAATCTCCAAAACCTAGATGTGAAATGTGCACCCCAATCTGATATGATGGATAATGGAATACCATGGCTAGACACAATCTCATCTATGAAGATCCTAGAAAAATATTCCGCCTAATAAGTAGACTTGACGAAAATAACATGAACAGGCTTGGTCAACCTATCCATAACCACCGATATAGAATCATATTGCTTTTAAGTTCGAGGTAAACCCACTACAAAATCCTTATTGATGCATTCCCACTTCCTAGTAGAGATTTGAATTTCCTGTAATAAGCCACCCGGCTTTTGATGTTCTTCTTTTACTTTTTGGCAATTTGGACACTTAGCGACAAACTCCGCTATGTTCTTCTTCATACCTTCCCACTAATAAATTTCCCTAATGTCATGGTACATTTTTTGTCAAATCCGGATTAATTGAGTAGCGGGACTTATGGGCTTCCTCAAGTATCCGGTCCCTCAACCCATCTACGTTGGAACGCACAATCTCATTTGGCACCTTAAAATACCATCTCCCCTAGGTAAAATTCCTCATTAAGTGTAACGACCTGTTTAGTCGTTTTGAGCAGCAGATTTTTAATTCTGGAAAAACTGGCGGGGACGACGGGTGTCACGACGGACCGTCGTAGTCACGACGGCCCGTCGAGGAAGTTCGTTCCATGACACTTAGAATTCTTCAATTTGGATATTAAAATCGACTCTCTGTAAATTGTGACGGACCTGCAGGACGTGCCGTCACATCCACGACGAACCGTCGTGAGTTTCCGTTGCAAAACACTTCAACTTTTGAGAATTTGGTACAAGAAACGAGTTTCTGACCGTCAGGACGGAGGTGCAGGATGGACCGTCACAGGTGTGACGGGCCGTCACAGCCCACCTGGAATCTGGGGAAGTGGCAACGACCACCGTGACGGACCGTCGCAGTCACGACGGCCCGTCACAGGTTGCGCAAGTCCCAGGCAGTTTAGGATTTCTCCACACGTTTTAAGGGTCGTTTTTGACTATTCTTTCCTTAATTATAAAGATTGAGGGTTAACATTAATAAGTTTAATTACTTAGGGGTTAAAAGAGGTAACCTTAAGTTAATTAAGGGGTTTTATTGTCCTCTTTTATTCTTAATTATCTGTTAATTAGGGTAAAGGAAAGAGGGTTTGAATAAAACAAAAGAAAAGAACAGAAAGAGAGGAGAAACGAACGAGTAGAGAGAGAGAAACGAAGAGGATAGCAAGGATTTTGAGAAGATAGCTTGTTGATTCAATTCTTCGGTGGAGGTAGGTTATGGTTTTTACGATATTCGTAGTGAACTCTTAATAGTGAATAATATGTGTTGATGATATTGTAAACCTGTCTATATGCTTAATTGTATGCTTGTATGAATATGATTATGTGATTTTGATAAAACAAGCATGATGAAAACCATTGAATCCCAAATCTTGAAAGAAACTTTAATCTACTTATTAATGATGATGCCTTGGTATAAAAGAAGGCTTGATGAATTAAAGTAATGGGATTGATGATGCCTTGGTATAGAAAAGGCTTGATGAACGGATATAATGAGATTAGTGGATCGGAGTGTCACGTTCCGACACATAGTATTAGTGGATCGGAGTGTCACGTTCCGACACATAGTATTAGTGGATCGGAGTGTCACGTTCTGACACATAGTATTAGTGGGACGGGTGTCACGAACAGACACGTAGAATTAGGGGATCGGAGTGTCACGTACCGACACATATAGGGGATCGGAGTGTCACGTTCCGACACATATAGGGGATCGGAGTGTCACGTTCCGACACATATAGGGGATCGGAGTGTCACGTTCCGACATATATAGGGGATCGGAGTGTCACGTTCCGACACATATAGGGGATCGGAGTGTCACGTACCGACACATAGTGGTAGGGGATCGGAGTGTCACGTACCGACACAAGAGGAAGAAAGATAATGAATCTTGAAAGAAGATGAATATACTCAATCTAATGAACTTAATTCCCAAATGAGTATGGTATTGAGGCTTGAGCCCTCATGGATGAACTTGATGGTATTTATTGACGATTATAATACTTGTTGTTGCTACATATTGAGTTTATAGTTGATTTATAATATTACTTGATATATATTATCTTCTATTTTGAGTTAGCTGATGATATCTACTCAGTACTTGTGGTTGTACTGACCCCCTACTTTATTGTTTTCCTCTTTGTTATTTGTGTAATGCAGCAAACGTTCCGTCAACTTCAACTCAGCAGTAAATCAAGCCAGTCTTCGTCACACCGGAAATTCAGGGTGAGCTAATGCGTCTAGCTTGGAATGGATCTTCTTCTTCAAGTCTTGATGCCTTGAACTTCCGGCATGGACTAGCTTTTTAGTTATTTTGTTCTTAGACATTTTAGTTTAGTAATTTGAGGATAGATGTTCTTGTGATGATGACTTCCAGATTTTGGGGATAATAATAATAGTTATTGATTTGTTTTTATTAATAAGTTAAGTCTTCCGCATTTCTTTTGTTGATATTGTATTAAAATGTTAAGGGTCAAATTGGTTGGTTCGCTCACATAGGAGGGTAAATGTGGGTGCCAGTCGCGTCCCCGATTTGGGTCGTGACATTAAGCTTGCCGAAGACGGATTCCTTAAACTCCATCAATGATTTATCAAGGTGTTGTTTGGACTTCACCTCAATTACGAAAGATGACTCGGAGTTATCATGCACCATGAAACCACCATTTGAAGAATCTTCCATCCTCACACCCAATCTAGCAAAACTATGTAGATCCTTCACTAGGTCTTTCTTGGCTTCATCAATGATACAATACCCATAGTCATACAACTTAGGGCATCCGCAACTATATAAGCCTTGACGGGATGATAGAGCACACTCATGTCATAATCTTTAAAATATTCTAACCACTTTCTTTGTGGGAGATTCAAATCCTTTTGGTAAGCACATATTGGAGACTCTTATGGTTGGTAAAAACATAAACATGAACACCATACAAGTAATGCCTCCATATTTTCAAAGCAGACACCACGGCCGCTAACTCAAGGTCATGAGTTGGATAGTTTCGCTCATGTACCTTAAGTTGACTAAAAGAATAGGCTATCACCTTCCCATGTTTCATAAGCACACACCACAAACCCACTCGAATGCATCACAATACACAATAAAACCCTTTGTACCCTCCGGTAAGGACAACAATGGAGCGGAAGTAAGCCTATCTTTAAAAATTTGAAAACTTTTCTCACATGCCTCCGGCCACTCTAATTTCTCACTTCTAGGTCTAAGTCAAAGGCTTAGGCAAAATTTTCAGCGCCTTTGTTTTCCTTGGATCAAACTCAACTCCCTCACTAGAGATGATATGACCAAGAAATGTCACCGACCTCAACAAAAACTCATTTTTGCTATACTTGGCAAATAATTGATGTTCCTAAAGTACTTGCAACACTACCATCAAATGGTTTATGTGATCACCCTCATTTTTTGATATACCAAGATGTCGTCAATCAAGACAATGACAAATGAGTGTAGGTAATTTTGAAAAACTCTATTCATTAGGTCTATAAATGCCACTGGAGCATTAGTTAGATAAAAAGACATTTCTAAGAAGTCGTAATGACCATATCTAGAATAGAATGTTGTCTTTGGTTTATCCTTACCTCTCACCCTAAGTTAGTGATAACCCAACCTTAAGTCAAATTTAGAAAAGAAACTTGCTCCTTTGATTTGATAAAAGAGTCGTTAATTCGAGGGAGAGGATACTAGTTCTTGATTGTGATTTTATTGAGTTAGCGGTAATCAATACATATCCTTAAGGAACCATCGTTCTTAATAACAAATAAAACTGGAGCACCCCATCGTGAAATTTTAGGTCTATTGAAGATTTCGTCTGGTAAATCCTTGAGTTGTAACTTTAACGCTTTCAATTCGGCCGAAGGCATCCGATAAGGAGGAATTAAAATGGGATTTGTATCCGGTAGCAAATCAATACCGAAATTAATTTCTCATTTGGGAGGAATATCGGGAAGATCATTAGGAAAGACCTCCAAAAATTCACTCACGACAGGAACTAACTCAATAGGAGGAATTTCAAAGTCTTAATCTTGGAATCTTACAATATGGCATAGACAACACTTAGAGATCATTTTGCATGGTGTTACACAAGACATGATACAACCTCTAGGAATAGAGTTTCCTCCCCTTCCACTCTACAATAGGTTCATTTGGAATGTTAGACTTCACCATCGTTGTCCTATATTCAATAGAATCAAGGAAGCATTCAACCAATCCATACCCAGTGTAACATCAAAATAAAGCATATTGAGTTCTACTAGTTCAACATAAAAAAACTCTATTGGATAACATTATAGGACATTTTTTATATACTCTCTTTGCAACAAGAGACTTACCCACCGGAGTAGACACTATAAATGGTTCATGTAAAATATTCGGCAAAATGTCAAACTTTTTGGCTTCTAGAAGAATAACAAAGGATAAAGTATCATTGGTATCAAGTAAGTCATATACATCAATAGAGAAGACTTTCAACATACCAGTTACCACGTCGAGAGAAGTCTCTTGCTCTCCCCTAGAGCGGAGAGCATAGAAGTTTTTCTTTTTTGGAGCCTCATTCAAACAACATGGTTGAGCTTGACCACCATTTTCTTTCAACTTTATATTAGGACAATCCTTAACCTTGTGGCAACAGTTGCCAAAACTAAAACAATTGCACATTGTAACGAAGCATTCATAAAAATAACCCTTTTCGCACTTGGCAGATGTAGGCTTCTGATGTGGTGAGTTTCCACTACTTCCCTTTTGAGATCTCTGTTTATTTACCTTGTCATCACGAGCCTTAGTGAACTTGGATGGAACTTGATTAGAAACCCACTCCTTAAATCTAGGCTTGTCTTTTATCTCAAGCATATTCTTTGAAGAACCTCAATCAAAAGTTCTTGCCCTCTTGGCATCTCTAGTCTTCCCTTCTAGCTATTGCCTTTTTTTTTTACATATTTGGCAATAACCATAAGATGAGAAATGTTTATGTTGTCATGTAACATAGCCGAATGATATTCCTCTAGCAAACCATTCTACACCCCCGTCACAAAGCGACGCATTTAATATCTAGGTTGGAAACCAAAAAAGGAGCATATTTGGAAAACTTTGTGAATTTCAAGGAGTATTCATGAACACTCATACCTCCTTGGAGAAGTTGATGAACTCCACCAATTTAGCCTCCCTCATCTCTCTAGGAAATAACCGATCTAGAAAAGTCTTCTTAAAAATTTCTCAAGTCAACGAACCACCCCTCAATGGCCTATTATACCTCCATAGCACAAACAATGCTTGAGACACGTCCTTGATTTTATAAGTGGACAACTCGTCCTTCTAACTTGTGGACAATTTATATATCCAAGAGTATATAATAGACTTAGTTGATAAGTTCTTGGGGGTCTTCCTCAACCTTAGACTCGTAGAAGGTAGAAGGTTTCATTTGATTGGAGTGCCTTAGACGTGAAGTCATAATAGTGACTTGTTGATGGCGACGGGGTACAACCTCCCAGTTGGCAGTGGACGAGATAGCTAGGGCTTATAAAGTGGAGGATTGAGCCAATTCAATGAACTCAGCCCTTATATCTCCATCCGTCAAAGGTGGAGGATTGACTTGAGCTTGTTCCATATTTTTATCTTCTTCAAGTGGAGTAATTTGATCACCACGGGGAGGAGCTCCCGCATTGGAAATTTCCTCTTTTAGTCTTCGTGCCATATTCCTTTGAGTGTTAATTTTTCCTATAAGCACAACAATAGGATTAGAATCAAAAGCACATCATAAGTATACTCTTATGGCACGATATAAGATTTCCAAGAAAATGAGAGTTTCCTAGGCATCATGAAGGTTCCTATCTATAAGTGTGGTGTGCTTTAAAATTATGAACACGAACTTACATAAATGTGGTTGAGAGAGACATTGACTCTATTGTAATTTTAACTTCATGCTTTGATACCAAGTATGTCACATGCGGGTGTACCCCTAAATTAAATAGGCTTCATCGTCCTCTTTGAGGACTAAGACTAGCCTCTTAGCTTACAGAATCACATGCATATGACAAATTTAGCTGAAATTTCAACACTTTTAGTTACTTCTACTTGGAGGTTTACATAGACCTCTATATATACATAATATATATATCGAGTATATGTAGACCCTTTTTATATCAATGTTACATTGCCTTCTACTTTTATTGCATATATATATGTATATCTACCTAAGATAGAACATAGTCTTAAAGATCGTCTCATCTCATACCATCTAAAAGATCATAGCAATTTGGGTATAGACCTACATCAATTTAAAGAAGCCACATAAACGCTTATAAAAATAGAACTCAAAAGAGAATAGAATGAACAGAATAGTTTTAGTAAAACAAAACAACTTCATAAGCAAGATATAGGCATCACCCTTAGAAAGTGAGGACCTACCCACTTGGATGGTAGAGAATATCCAAGTCTTCTTCAAGTTGTCTCGTATGAGACTTCAATGACCGGAACCTAAATTGTTGGGGGAAAAGGAAGAAATAGTGTTAGTACGCCACATGTGCTAAGTATGAGACCAGATGCAAATGTATTTATAAAACATTCTAAGAAAAAGACATTTTTGTAAGTAGATATTATTATTTTCAAACATATATGCATGTCCAACAATACGAAGCCAAACAAATATTTCACATTATTAAGTCATAGGCTCTTCATAATACCACCACATCAAGTGTAGTCCAATAAAACATTCCCACTATACAAGTAGATACATTTTCAAGTCACTCTACATCCAAGTGATATTACACTATAAGATAAAATAAGAGTACATTTCAATATAACAAAGAAAGACAATTTCACATGAACCCCTATCAAGTCAACAAGTGCAACGACCAAGCAAAACCTCATAGCATTACTCAATCAAGTAACCCGGAAAGATTAATGATTAACACCCTACTTAACATAACATGACATTTATATATACGTTTCATCTTGTTTTAACCATATAGACCAATACATATCTATAAGTGAGCTAACCAATATATTGTATCAACAATATTAAAGTTCATCATATACATATCATATATCATTATAAGCATAAACATACATAAGAACATCCTCCTAAGACTCCCCTCAAGGCTAACTAGTGCAATGCTTAGGTAGAGTCCCATACCTCTACCAAGACTAAGCTAGACCCTTTAGATTATCCTAGATACAGTTCAATCCTTTAATTCATTTTACCTTTTAAGAACATATTGATCAAACCAATATATACCACATGAGCTAGTGTGGAATCCGGTGTCATAGAACTCTACACCGAAATAAGGAGCACTACTTGCAAAGGTAATACCAAAATAGAAAACATAGGAACTACGTGAATCCACTAGCTAGTATTCCTATGGTGGCCACATAGTTCAAGCACAAGGAAATATAGTTTGGACCCTCTTTATTCTAGATGCATTGTAGTCTCTAATCTCAAGATTACTTTAGTGCTCCTACCTTCCCTATGTTGAAACAGACACTCCTCAGTCTAGTTCACTCGGTGCTAAGCTAGAGTCCCTTTTTGAAATATCATTAAGCCTTTAATTATCAATCATAACTTAATTTAGGTCATAGGGTTTAACCTTTGTATAATCATCATCAGCAATAGATCAATAAGAATTGCATGAGTCTAATTTCTTTCTTTACAATTCATATAAGTGAGGATAACACATTAGTATTGCATATAATAAAAAGACACATTCATAGTCATCACTATCCTTATACCATGTACACCTTAATCAACCTCACAACATAGTCAAGACATTTCAATTCAACATCATATCATCCTATCAATCCTAATACAAGGCTTACTCCAATATAACATCATTGCTCAATCACAATTAACCACAATTGAAAGGAAAGGATGGAGATTATAAGACTTACCAAGTCTTCTTCATAGTTCATTATCATGATCTTATCACATACCTTCAATTCAATCTCATTTATGTGTACAACATCATAATTCAATAATAAAAGTGATGACAAGGCTAGGAGAATCACTTTCTAACCTAGATCATAATTTCAAGAACTAACTTGAAAGAATATAGTTCACTCTAATATCTTCATTATTAAAGTAAAAACATAAATTAATAGCAATTCAACCAATAACCAAGTCAATTGAACCAATTTCCACTTAATTCATATCAATATCAAACCTAGGGTAAAGGGTTAAGGATAATCATCTCCAAACTATACCAAATCATCAAGATATACTTTAATATAGTAATAAAACATGTTAATATATTCATTTAATCCAATTTAAAACATAAAATAATCAATTCACAACCTAATTTTCGAGACTGAGAAGAACCCACATGAAAACCCAACTTTTGAAAATATTTTGAAGGAACCCTTTGAGGAACGAGGTCTCAAAGGTAAATTAGATCTCATACTTCAACATTTGATGAATATTTTATGGTGAATTTTTCCCTTTTCAGCCCCCAAATCCCTAACCTAGATAGTCTTCAATGGTTTCTTCCGAATAGAGATAGAAAGAAGAGAGAAGGATGATGATTTGTTTTGTGTTTTGTGTTTAATCTAATGTGGGTTGGGGGCCTTTAAATTGGGTCTTAATTAACTTCATTAGACTCCCTTAAACCCTTAATTAATCTCCTACCTCCCTAAATAATTAAATGAAATGAAGTTAAAATGTGCTGGGAATATGACCCTCAAAGATGGAACCCCGATCGACGGGCCGTCTTTGAGTCGGCGACTAGTCCCCCCTCTGTCCTGCACATTCGTCGTTTTGGTCGAATACTTGTGAAGGAGAGGGATCAATCAATTTTTCTAAGTGTGAAACAATGGTTGGCATAAACGCCACATCGATCCACTCATGAGCCGTTGATGGCCTCTCGTGGTGCACACTACCCCAACAGTGCTTACTCCTACGTGCTAGGGTCGTTTTCAAGGGCCCTTGGTCCTTGTGGGCGCAAAATGCTATCCTGCTTTATTGTTACGTAGCAATAGAAGCCTGCTTATGCTGCTTTGGCGGCGCTTTTTCGCCCTCTCTTCGCTCTGGACAGGAGCGCTAGTGGACACGGGGAGAGGATCGTACCCTGATGTTTCAACTACGAATCATCCTAAAACCCTATTAGCTACCCTTCCACCAATTTTCATAGATTTCCGACTTCTCTAAGTTCGTCTATTGGGCATCGGCACATTAGTACCTCCTAAAACTAATTTCCGAACTTCATAGACGTTCTTCGACGTTTTGTTTCCAAAACTTCCTAAATGTCCTATATTTCTTAAAATAGGTCTTAAAACAGTGTTTTAAGTCCATTGCACCTATTTTTGGATTTAAGACTGGTCTTGAATTTTAGAAATTATACAACACTACATTATATTACACTACACTATATTACAGTACGCAACATTACATTACACAACGTAACTTTACATTACATTACTCCACATTACATTACACAATATTATATTACACAAAAATTACATTACAGTACATTAAATTACATACATTAAAATTCATTACATTACATTACACAATATTATGTTACATTATATTACATAACACCTTTACACAACATTATATTACACAACACTACATTACATTATATTACACTTTTACACAACATTACACTGCATTACATTACACACTTCATTATATGACACAACATTACATTATACAACATGACATTACACAATATTATATTACACAAAATAAAATTACACCACATTTGAATACACAACATTATATTACATTACAGAACATTACATTTTATTACATAACAATACAATACATTAAAATACATTCTATTACATTACAAAGCATTAGACAATATTACAGTAAACAACATTACATTACACAATATTACATTAGATTATACAACATTACTTTACATTACAAAATATTACATTACATTATACAACATTACATTATATTACATTACACAATATGACACTAAATTACATTTCAGAGCATTACATTACATTATGTAATATGTATTACATTAAATTACACAAAATTACATTGCACAATATTACATTACCTTACATTACATCACATTACACAATATTACATTACATTAAATTACACAAAATTTTGTTATACAACATTACATTACATTATATACACTAACAACTTTACATTACACAAGATTACATTACACATCATTACATTAAATTACATACAATACACAACATTACGATACAAATCATTAATTACATTACAATACTTTACACACATTCAATAAAATGAAATTACATTCACAACATAACATTTTATTAAAAGATATTATATCACGCAATATTACAGTACATTAATTTACATTACATTAAACAACTTTACATTACATTACACAAAGTTACATTACATTACTTTACACCACATTACATTACATTACACAACCTACATTATATTATATTACATTACATTACACAACATTACATTAAACAATACTACATTACATAAGATTACACAATATTACTTAACACAACATATATAACACAAAATTAGATTACTATGCATTATATAATATTACATGACATTGCATTACATTGCACAACATTATATTACATTACACAACAATACATTACATTACACAACATTAAATTACATTACACTACACAACATTATATTGCATTACATTACATAATCATACATTACATTACATTACGCAATATAATAATTCATTACACAACCTACATTATATTACATTACATTACAAAACATACAGTACACTACAACGCAAAACATTATATTTAATTACATTAGATTACACAATACTACATTATATTATAATACACAATATTACATTGCATACCATTACACAACATTACGTTACAAAATATTCAATTTCACATCATTACTTTACATTACATTATTTTACATAACAATACATTACAAAAAATCACAATACACTACATAACAAAATATTATATTGTACAACATTATATTACATTACCTTGCACAATATTATATTACACTACATTACACAACATTACAATGCACAATAATACATTACATTACATTACACAACATTACATTTATATTACACAATATTAAATTACACAACATTACATTATATTACATTAACTTACAAAACATTGTATTACACAACATAATATTACATTACAGTATACAACATTAAATTAGATTACATAACACAACATTACATTACATTACATTATATTTCCAAAAATTTCACAACATTACAAAACATTGAACTAATTGATATTATAGTATTTTATATACATTATAGTAAATTGCACAAGATTACAGAATATTACAACACATTACATTTCACAACATTACATTACATTACACAACATTACATTATATTATATTATACAACATTACAGTACACAATATTATGTTACATTCAATTAAATTACGCACATAACATTAAATTGTACAACATTACAATGCATTATATTAAGAAACATTAAATTAAATTACATTACATTACACAATAATACATTACATTATATTAGATTACATTACATTACAGTACAATACACAATATTACATTACACAATATTACATTACACTACATTATAGAATATTACGTTATATAAAATTATATTACATTACATTACACGAATTTTCACTGCACCACATTATATTACACTACATTACACAAAGTTACATTACATTACTTTACACAATATTACATTAGAAAATATTAAATTACTCTACATTACACAACATCACATTATACAATAATATATTACATTATATTATATTACATCACACAACACTACATTGCACTAAATAACATTACAATACACAATAATACATTACATTATATTACACAACATTACATGACACAATAGTACATTACATTACAATACATTACACAACATTACATTAAACATAATTTCATTATATAAAATTAAATTACATTATATCACATTACACAATATTATAATGCAGAACATTACAATACGTTACATTACACAATATTAAATTATGTTAAACAATATTACATTACATTATCCAACATTACACAACCTTATATTACTTTACGTTAGAGTACATTACAGTACATTTGTCATGGCTCGAATTTTGGAATACGTATCGCAACTGGCGTCGTGACCTCTTACAGGTCGCATACAAGCCTCATCTTGCATTCATCACATTTAGATGGTTATTTTAGCAGAAAAATTTAAAACTTTTAACATATGAAGGACATATAGACTTCATATAGTTATTCCATGAATTAATCATATACTAAGCTCAACATAAAATAACAATCATCTATTATAAGAATCAATTTCAAATAGAATAAGAATATATCATAAATACGTTTGAAAAATACGATCTTATTATAAAAGCTTCGAAATGAAAGTACGAAAGAAACGCTAGGGACAACATCCACTAGATTTTTCTAAAACTAAGGCTAGACTAAATCTGCAGCATCCTCGAAATAATGAGGACCTACCAAATGGTTTGGAGAAACGCTGATGTCCAAACCGTTGCAAGTGTCGTCAACCTGTCCACTAACCTGTACCTATAAAAATAATAAATAGTAGGGGGTTAGTACACCACTTGTACTGAGTATGTGTGCATTCGCACATACACATAAAGATATGCATGATCAGTGAAAGCTCTTTCTAAGCAACATGCCATTTCTGGAAAGTCTTGTCACATGATTTTCCTAATTGGTTAATTGTGAGGTCGTATGAATAAGATTTATTTTAATACATTCAAAGCACACAACTCATTTTCTTCAATTTTAGAACCACTCGGGCGAGAATTTAATTTTTTTGATAATCCAATCCCGAGAGTTCTTATTTGAACACTTAGATTATTTTTCAGTCTTTTTCTTGTTGTTGTTGTGTAGTTCAATAACTCCTTTGGTCCTATGCTTTACTTACGAGTGTAATGATTCATTGTAATCTCATGCCCACAATGAATCAAGTATGCAATTCAAGATATTAATAACTACAATCTCGGGCATGAATATATTTATAAGTCAATACTTATTGACTATACTCATTCTTTAGTTGATTGTATAATGTGAATTTATCTTAGGGCATATTTTAAAGCTTATGATCATTCTTGCTTTGGGAATGAATTCTTTATAAACAAATCTTTAGTGACTATTCCTATTATTGTATTATTGCCCTAATCTAAGAAGTCATTATAAGTCAATCTTATTTTGCTATTATCTTTTGCCGATTATATAAACTCATTGTAAGCCAATTTATTTGGATTTATCATTTTCATAACATGAGGATTCATTATTAACTATGACTTTAAATTATTGTAAACTTTATTGGACACAATTTTATTATTCTTACAACAACTTACATCAAGTATTCATTACATTTCATAAGTCATTCTCTATTGATTATGCCATTGATTTTATTACTTTCATGTTTTATATATTATACGTTTCACATACACGAGACCTTGCAATCATTGATATAGCATTAATACATCTCAAGTGAGTGCCCAACATATGGGACCTCAACCCGAGGACCTTCTTTATCAAACACAGAGTGCAGGTCATTCTTCGATTCGTACGCTGAACTAAACACTAGCTATACCTAGGATGAAGTTTCAGACTTTCATCGGGATCATGAAGTGCAATGACGAAGAATGACCAAATTTCATTACTTGAATCTTACTTCACCTCCTGATTGTCTTGCACAAAAACCTTCTGTATTGTTCATTTTATTATCTTTCATACATTGTGGAACTCCAATCTTAACCGACATAGATCATGTGAGCATCATGAAATTCAGTGTCTACCCCACATCAAAAAGAGGTGAAATAACCGGACAAAGTGACCCAAAACATGATAGCGTACATGGGAATTATACCCCGCCAGATCCCTATATTGGCAGTATAGGTTCGAAGACTAGGACATATAAGGAGATCCATACCCGGCATGCCGAATAGTCTCATCTCAATAGAGTCACGTGAACCTCCGCCCTTCTTGAAAGATGGCATCACCGCTCATAACTAGCCTATATTGCTCAGTATAAAGTTTCATTTCATTCAACTCATACGTCATGGAAGCTGGCTTCATCATAGTTCAATAGATGATTTCTCCTCTCATTTTTAGTATTAAGTATACATCAATCTCAAAACTTTAATTAGAGTGTAGATAGAGACTGGTGTCTTCATTAGCTTTACACTCTCATAGGTGAGTACGTTTTGGTAACATTTACTTAGGCTCATTTGATATTGATCTTATCTTTCACATTAGCCTCTTATCATATTGTCACCACATTCATTAGCATTAGCATGAATGTTCATTTTACATGAATGTTCTTATTTTTCATAATTACTCATCCCTTTTACATGAATGTTCATTTCATCATATGCCATTGCGCTTGGCCATTTAGTATTTTTCACACTCTTACATAACCCTTCTAGGGTTTCATCATTTCATAACATACATCTTAGTTACTCATCCCTTTTTACGTGAATGTTCATTTCATCATCTTTTAATATTGACTCAAGCATTATGAAGGCTTGCTTCTAGATTGAGATCTACTTACTGTCACGACCCAAATCGGAGCCGCGACTAGCACCCACACTTACCCTCCTATGTGAGCGAACCAACCAATCTAAAACCTAACATTTCAATGTAATATCAACAGAAAATAATGCGGAAGACTTAAACTCATAATTAAAAACCAATTCAAGAACTTCTAAAATTCAACATCTATTATTTCCCAAAATCTGGAAGTCATCACCACAAGAACATCTATGATCAAATGACTAAACTAAGAGTATTCTAAAAGCTAAACAAGTAAAAGCCAGTCCATGCCGGAACTTCAAGGCATCAAGACATGAAGAAGAAGATCCAGTCCAAGCTAGAAGCATTAGCTCACCCTGAAGATCCGATGTGACGAAGACTGGCTAGAATTGCGGTTGAGTTGAAGACGACGGCACGTTTGCTGCACTCCACAAATAACAAAGAAGAAAACATAAAAGTAGGGGGTCAGTACAAACACGGGTACTGAGTAGATATCATCGGCCAACTCAAAATAGAAAACAGTATATATCAAGTAATATCATAAAATCAACTAATATCCTTAGCATGCAGCATTTACAATTACCATAACCCTTGGTCACAACACCAAGCACATCAATGAGGACTCACGCCTCCTCATCATACTCATTTGGGAATTAGGTTCATTAGATTGAGTATATTAACATCTTTCAAGATTCATTATCTTTATTCCTCTCGTGTCGGTACGTGACACTCCGCTCCTCATATACTATCCGGGTGTCGGAACGTGACACTCCGATCCTCATTCTATCCTGGTGTCGGAACGTGACACCCGATCCATATTCTATCCTGGTGTCGGAACGTGACACTCCGATCCTCATATACTATCCTGGTACCGGAACGTGGCACCCGATCCATATACTATCCTGGTGTCGGAACGTGACACTCAGATCCTCATATACTATCCTGGTATCGGAACGTGGCACCCGATCCCCTAATCTCACTACTTTCGCTCATCAAGCCTTCTTTTATACCAAGGCATCATCATTAACAAAGTAGATTAGGGTTTCTTTTCAAGATTTAGGATTCAATAGCTTCATCATGCTTATTATATCACAATTTCATAATCACATTCATGCAAGCATACAATTAAGCATATAGAAGGGTTTACAATACTATCAATACATATCATTCGCTATTAAGAGTTTACTACGAATAGTATAAAAACCATAACCTACCTCCACCGAAGATTCGTGATCAAGCAACAAATTCCCCAAAGCTTTGCTATCCTCTTCATTTCTCTCTTTCTCGTTCAATTCTCTCTTTCTCGTTCAATTCTCTCTCTTTCTTGTTCTTTCTATTTTCTTATTCAAATCCTCTTTCTTTTACCCTAATAAACATATAATTAAGAATGAAAGATGGCAATAATAACCCACTAATTAACTTAAGGTTACCTCTTTTAATCCCCAAGTAATTAGACTTTTTAACCTTAACCCTCTAACTTTATAATTAAAGTAGGAATAGTCCAAAACGTCCCTTAAAACGTGTAAAGAAATCCGACCCAGACTGGGATTACGCAACCTGTGATGGCCCGTCGTGCCTGCGACGGTCCGTCCTGCTGTCGTCGCAAAGTTCAGAGACTCAATTTCCACCAAGAGTCTGTGACGGTCCGTCACGCCTGTGACGGTCCGTCCTGCCATTCCGTTACGAAGTTCAGAGAGTCGATTTTCAGTACCCAATTTCAGAATTTCTAAGTGTTTTGAAACGAGACCTGCGACGGTCCGTCGTGCCCATGACGGTCCGTCGTGGGGTCCGTCGCCTCAGCCAGTTTTCCAGAAATAAAATCTGCTGCTCAAAACGACTAAACAGGTCGTTACAATAGATACCAATTTACCCATCGTTCTTCCTCGAACGATCACAAGAAGAAAAACAAGGGCGAGAAGGAGTACCTGAATCTTTAAACAGATGTGGGTATCTTTCTTGCATATCGGCCTCCTTCTCCCAAGTGGCTTCTTCAACCGACCGATTCTTCCATTGCACCTTGATGGATGCAATCTCCCTTGACCTCAACTTGCAAACTTCTCTATCTAAAATAGCCACAGGCTCCTCCTCATAAGACAAATTTTCATCAAGCAGAATTGAATCCCAACGAATGATGTAATTTCCATCCCCATGGTATCTTTTCAACATAGACACATGAAATACCAGATGCACTCCGGACAGCCCTGGAGGCAAGGCTAACTCATAAGCCACCTCCCCTACTCGCTTAAGTACTTCAAAGGGACCAATATACCATAGGATTAGTTTACCTCTTTTACCGAACCGCATCACCCCTTTCATGGGCGAAACCTTCAGCAAGACTTGTTCAACCTCCATGAACTCTAAGTCTCTAACCTTTCGGTCTGCATATTCTTTTTGCCTACTTTGCGCCGCTAAAAGCTTTTCTTGGATAGATTTCACTTTCTCTAAAGAATCCCTCAAAAGGTCAGTACCCCAAGGTCTAACCTCAAATGCATCAAACCACCCAATGGGAGACCTACATCTCCTACCATACAATGCTTCAAATGGGGCCATGTCAATACTTGAGTGATAACTATTATTGTATGAAAATTCTGCTAAGGGTAAGAAGTTATCCCAATGACCACCAAATTCTATCACACATGCACGAAGCATATCCTCCAACACTTGAATCGTTCGCTCAGACTGACCATCGGTCTGAGGGTGAAATGCAGTACTAAGGTCCAACCTTGTACCCAATTCCGCATGCAATGTTTTCCAAAACATAGAAGTAAACTGCGTACCTCTATCTGATATGATGGAGAGTGGAACTCCATGCAATCAAACGATTTCTAAGATATAGATTTTGGCTAACTTCTCTGCATTGTAAGTCACCTTGACCGGAATGAAATGAGCAGACTTAGTTAACCTATCAACAATCACCCAAATAGAGTCATACTTACCCATTGTCTTTGGAAGACCAACCACAAAATCCATTGCAATTCTCTCCCACTTCCATTCAGGAATGGGCATTCTCTGAAGTGTTCCTCCGGGCCTCTGGTGTTCATACTTCACTTGTTGACAGTTTGCACATTTGGCAACAAAATCAGCAATATCACGCGTCATTCTACTCCACCAAAAGTGTTGCTTTAGGTCATGATACATCTTGGTTGCACCCGGATGTATAGAATACCTTGAACTATGAGCCTCTGTCAGAATACTGTTGATCAAATCATCGACGCGGGGTACACATACCCTTCCCTTTATCCTCAAAACACCTTCCTCATCGCTTGTTGCTTCCTTAGCCTCTCCTCGCAACACTTTATCTCGGATCCGGATCAATTTCTCATCATTAAACTGCTTTCCCTTAATCTTGTCAAGGAAGGAAGATCTTGCCTCCACACAAGCTAAAAATCCTCCTTTCTCATTTACTTCTAATCTCATAAGGTCGTTAGCCAGAATCTAAACTTCTCTAGCCAATGGGCGTCTAGAAACTTGCAAGTGAGCTAGACTTCCCATGCTCCCCGCCTTTCTACTTAAAGCATCTGCCACAACATTTGCCTTCCCCGGATGATACAAAATAGTGATGTCGTAGTCCTTCAGTAGTTCCATCCATCTCCTCTGTCTCAAGTTCAAATCTTTCTGAGTAAAGACATACTGTAGGCTACGATGATCCGTGTTTACTTCACACTTAACCCCATATACATAGTGCCTCCATTGCTTTAATGCAAACACTACCGCAGCCAATTCCAAATCGTGGGTTGGATAGTTACGTTCATGCACCTTTAATTGCCTTGAAGCATAAGCAATCACACCCTTCTCTTGCATTAGCACTGCACCCAAACCAGAAAAGGATGCATCGCAATAAACAATGAAGTTCTTACCCTCTACTGGCAAGGTAAGGATAGGTGCGGTAGTCAACAAAGTCTTGAGCTTCTGAAAGCTTTCCTCACATTCGTCCGACCATACAAATGGAATATTCTGCTTAGTCAAGTTCGTCAATTGGGAAGCAATAGAAGAGAATCCCTTGACAAATCGACGGTAATAGCTAGCTAACCAACAAAGCTCCTTATTTCTGACACATTAGTGGGTCTTACCCAATTCTTCACTGTCTCAATCTTAGAAGGATCCACCATCACTCCTTCCTTAGAAACCACGTGCCCCAAGAAGGACACTGCATCTAGCCAAAACTCACACTTAGAGAACTTGGCATACAGCTTTTTCTCCTCAACATTTCCAATACAATTCTCAAATGCTCCTCATGTTCCTTCTTACTTTTAGAGTATATCAGTATATCATCAATAAACACGATCACAAAGAGATCCAAATATGGCTTAAAAATCCCGTTCATCAAGCTCATGAACGCAGCAGGGGCATTCGTAAGACCAAAAGACATCACTACAATTCGTAATGCCCATACCTGGTTCTAAAAGCAGTCTTTGGAACATCCGTTGCCCGTATTTTCAATTGATGATAACCGGATCTCAAGTCAATCTTAGAGAAGACGCAAGCACCTTGTAACTGATCGAACAAGTCATCAATGCGAGGAAGAGGATACTTGTTCTTAATAGTTACCTTATTCAGTTGTTTGTAGTCTATGCACATCTGATAACTCCCATCCTTCTTCTTCACAAACAAAACCGGAGCACCCCAACGAGATGCACTTAGTCTAATGAAGCCTTTGCTCAACAACTCTTGAAGTTGGGCCTTTAACTCTCTTAACTCCGCGGAGCCATTCTTTAAGGGGGTATAGAAATGGGGCGAGTACCCGGTTCAAGATCGATGCAGAAGTCAATATCCCTATCTGGTGGCATACCAGGAAGATCTGTAGGGAACACATCCAAAAACTCACGGACTACCGAAACCGACTCAATCGAAGGTACTTGGTAGTGTCATCCTTGAGATGTGCCAAGAAAGCTAAACACCCTTTACTAACCATTTTCTTAGCACGAAGAAAGGAGATGATACGCACCGGATTGGAAGTGTAGTCCCCCTCCCACACTAACGGGTCTGTCCCAGGCTTGGCTAACGTCACAGTTTTAGCATTACAATCCAAGATCGCAAAATTCAGAGAAAGCCAAGTAGTACCCAGAATTACATCAAAATCAACCATTTCTAAGATAACCAAGTCTACATGAGTATTGCTCCCCACAAAATTCACCAAACAAGACCTATATACCTTTTCGACTATCACAGACTCACCCACCGGAGTAGAAACACGAATAGGCATGTCAAGCAACTCACAATGTAAATTAAGACCATTAGCAAATGAGGAAGATACATAAGAAAATGTGGATCCAGGATCAAATAATATAGAAGCCATGCAATCACAAACCAAAAGATTACCTGTGATGACAGCATCAGATGTCTCCGCTTCAGACCGCCCAGGGAAAGCGTAACAATAGGCCCTATCGCCTGCCTGTCCGTTGCCCCTACCCTGTTGTGATGTAGTGGCTCCAGTTTTCCCATCACCCCGGCCGTTTTGGTGGCCACCATTACCTCGACCACCGCGTCCTCCAGAATAACGGCCTCTACCATGACCACCTCTACCTCTAGCTATTGGGGTCGATAACTCTGTTTTGGACAACATCTCTTAATATGTCCAATCTCCCCACATCCATAACACTCTCTGGGTTCAAGCATAGGTCTCTCAGAGAAGTGTTGACCGGTCTGAGGTGGACCCCCAACTACAGTCTGTATTGAAGACTGAATTGGTCGAACTGTACCTCCGGAACCCTGTCCTCTAGAGTAAGAACCATTAAACTCACCTCCCTTTCGAAACCTTCTTGATGTCGATGCCATGGTGAAGTCATCTGGCTTTACTCCTTCCACCTCTACCACAAAGTCTATCAATTCTTGGAAGGATTTTGCTATAGCCACTACCTGTAAGGCTGAAATCCGCAACTCTGACCTCAACCCCTTCACAAAACGGCGAATCCGCTCTTGTGGACTGAAACAAAGTTGGGTGGCATATCTGGATAGTGCGTGAAACCTAGCCTCATAAGCAGTAACCGACATCCTTCCTTGCTCTAGGCTCAAGAACTCATCTCTTTTCCTATCCCTCAAAGTCCGGGGGATATACTTCTCCATAAACAAGCTAGAGAATGAGGCCTAAGTCATAGGTGGTGCCTCTGTTGGTTGACACTCTACATGTGACCGCCACCACATTTTGGCGTTTCCTTGGAACTGATCAGTCACAAACTCAACACCAAATCGTTCTACTATACCCATCTCGTGTAGTAGCTCATGACAATCAACCAGAAAATCGTAGGCATCCTCAGATTCAGCACCCTTGAAGACTGGAGGCTTCAATTTTAAGAACTTACTGAAAAGTTCATGCTGATCATTTGTCATTATGGGCCCCGTAGTCAGACGAGGAAACGTGCCTATCTCCAATGAGGCATCCATGCGGGGAGCCCCAGCAGCGGCATGTCGTACCTCTGAAACCGGAGGTGTTGGTGCAGAAAAACACTGGAGGTGCCTGACCCTGATAGATAACCCGCTAAGATAAGCAAGAACCTGATTGATCATCTCTGGGGTAGGTTGGGGTGGCAATTCCTCATTTACACTTGTTCATTCTCCCCTTCCTCACCCTCTCTTACTACTTCCTCAGTCGGTGGAGGAGTCACCGCCCTAGCATCAGATGGGCTAGGTACTTGTCCTCTTCCTCTAGAGGATGTCCTCCCACGACCTCTACCACGGCCTCTTGCCACTGCTCTTCCTCGAGCCACAGCCCCAGTGGCTGGCTCAGACATTTCTTGTCTTGCCGGTGTTGGTGTTGGCGCAGTCGTTGCTCTAGTTCTAACCATCTGCGAAATAGAGTGAAGATGGTCAGATACCAATTTGTATCACCTAGATACCAATTGGATTCAAGTAGTAGCACGAAAGAAAGAAAGAAAGAATGGAATTTTCCTAAAGTCTTATAGACTCTCAAAGAAAAGTAAAGGCGTCCCCCTACCGTTCCTTAAGACTCTACTAGACTCGTTCTTGTGTGATGAGACCAACGAACCTAATGCTCTGATACCAAGTTTGTCACGACCCAAATCGGAGCCGGGACTGGCACCCACACTTACCCTCCTATGTGAGCGAACCAACCAATCTAAAACCTAAGATTTGAATGTAATATCAACAGAAAATAATGCGGAAGACTTAAACTCATAATTAAAAACCAATTCAAGAACTTCTAAAATTCAACATCTATTATTTCCCAAAATCTGGAAGTCATCACCACAAGAACATCTATGATCACATGACTAAACTAAGAGTATTCTAAAAGCTAAACAAGTAAAAGCTAGTCCATGCCGGAACTTCAAGGCATCAAGACATGAAGAAGAAGATCCAGTCCAAGCTAGAAGCATTAGCTCACCCTGAAGATCCGATGTGACGAAGACTGGCTAGAATTGCTGTTGAGTTGAAGACGATGGCACGTTTGCTGCACTCCACAAATAACAAAGAAGAAATCATAAAAGTAGGGGTCAGTACAAACACGGGTACTGAGTAGATATCATCGGCCAACTCAAAATAGAAAACATATATATCAGTATATCATAAAATCAACTAATATCCTAGCATGCAGCATTTACAATTACCATATCCCTTGGTCACAACACCAAGCACATCAATGAGGACTCACGCCTCCTCATCATACTCATTTGGAATTAGGTTCATTAGATTGAGTATATTAAAATCTTTCAAGATTCATTATCTTTATTCCTCTCGTGTCGGTACGTGACACTCCGCTTCTCATATACTATCCTGGTGTCGGAATGTGACACTCCAATCCTCATTCTATCCTGGTGTCGGAACGTGACACCCGATCCATATTCTATCCTAGTGTCGGAACGTGACACTCGATCCTCATATACTATCCTGGTACCGGAACGTGGCACCCGATCCATATACTATCCTGGTGTTGGAACGTGACACTCCGATCCTCATATACTATCCTGGTACCGGAACGTGGCACCCGATCCCTAATCTCACTACATTCGTTCATCAAGCCTTCTTTTATACCAAGGCATCATCATTAACAAAGAGATTAGGTTTCTTTTCAAGATTAGGATTCAATAGCTTCATCATGCTTATTATATCACAATTTCATAATCACATTCATGCAAGCATACAATTAAGCATATAGAAGGGTTTACAATACTATCAATACATATCATTCGCTATTAAGAGTTTACTACGAATAGTATAAAAACCATAACCTACCTCCACCGAAGATTCGTGATCAAGCAACAAATTCCCCAAAGCTTTGCTATCCTCTTCGTTCCTCTCTTTCTCGTTCAATTCTCTCTCTTTCTTGTTCTTTCTATTTTCTTATTCAAATCCTCTTTCTTTTACCCTAATTAACATATAATTAAGAATGAAAGATGGCAATAATAACCCACTAATTAACTTAAGGTTACCTCTTTTAACCCCCAAGTAATTAGACTTTTTAACCTTAACCCTCTAACTTTATAATTAAAGTAGGAATAGTCCAAAACGTCCCTTAAAACGTGTAAAGAAATCCGACCCAGACTGGGATTACGCAACCTGTGACGGCCCGTCGTGCCTGCGTCGGTCCGTCCTGCAGGTCGTCGCAAAGTTCAGAGACTCAATTTCCACCAAAGAGTCTGTGACGGTCCGTCACGCTTGTGACGGTCCGTCACGCTTGTGACGGTCCGTCCTGCCATTCCGTTACGAAGTTCAGAGAGTCAATTTTCAGTACCCAATTTCAGAATTTCTAAGTGTTTTGAAACGAGACCCTGCGACGGTCCGTCGTGCCCATGACGGTCCGTCGTGGGGTCCATCGCCTCAGCCAGTTTTCCAGAAATAAAATTTGCTGCTCAAAACGACTAAACAGGTCGTCGCACTTACTCTATTGATGACTGGTCATCCTTACTGTACATTGATGAAATGTGAATTGTTCTTTCATATCATCCTTATTTTACATTGATGAATGTGAATTGTCCTTACATGTTATCCTTAGGGGTTAATGAGACTAGTTTCACACATTCTAACACCTTCATTCGTGAGTATTCTTTTAACAAATTAGTTTTGGTGTAAGTAAGACCTGTTTCACTTTATTTAACACCCCACTATTTTCACTTAGTTAATTTAGAACCATTTAATTATGTTATAACGCACCTTACTTACTTACTTTAGTGTTGAATCTTCATATCACCATTTATGGACAATGAGCACTTCATTTAATCAGTTTCAGGTGTTCATAGTTCATTCTTGTGGAGCATGTTGGGAGTTGTCCCAATAAATGGTATTCCCCTGGTTATGGATTCATTGATATTACTTTAGAAGTGATTAATATATATTTGATACTCTTACTACGAAGGAATTAACATATAATTAGTATTGGCTCAAGATTTGGGATGTTAGAACAGCAAATTCATTCTTTTTGGCATAAGCCAATTTTTACGTATGTTCATATTTAAATTGCAATATGTATGAACACTTAGCAAATCTTTTAGTCATTTAAATAAGTTCCTAGACATTAGAATATATTCATTTTGACCAAATAGAGTTAACCAACTTTATTGGAACCACATAGCTAATTTATTCAAGATATGATTTCATAAATGTCTTTGAGCCAATTCTTTGTTTATGGGTTTTAGTGTAACGTTTTGATAGCATATTGGACAAAATTATATTAAAATTTGATGTATTTAACATCTTCATTACATCAGAACAACAACAAGTCAACATTCAGCCAAAGACATATATTCACTTAAACATCACGGACTGAACTTAGCATATTATTGATCCTTAATTTACATGATAAGAATAAATTTACGCAATTACAAGTTCATAATTTCACTCGATACTCATCATTAAAGAACAATAAATGTTAAGAAAAGCCAGCAACACATACCAACAACATGATCTCTAACCTATTAAACATTGTAATCGAAAAGGATACTAAGGAAGGGAAGTTCGACGAGAACGACGGGGACAACCCTAGTTTTAAAGATCTTGTGAATCATTCGAAGGAAAATAATATTGGAGATAGAATTCTAGGAGAGTAACCCATACCTTAACTAGAACTTAATCTGTGAAGATCATCTTGAACGAAAACTTGGAGAAACCTTGAAATCGCCTAGGAGAATCAATGGCATTTTTCTATTTTTCTTACCCTCGCTTGCTTACTTTTATGCGTCCTTTTTTCTCTATGAGTTTGAACGTGATTTTAAGGTTTAATAAGTGATCTTGAATTATACATACTTAGGTTTAATAAGTTTATTTGATAAACTAATTAACGAATTTCCAAAACGCCCTTACTAAGTTTACTAAACATAGGAGAACATAACACTCAGTGAAATCTTGAAATTGATGTTGATTATGGTTTTGGTCAAAATTTTTACTTTATATTAATCAATTAAATCCTTAATTTAATTAATTTAGATACCTAGGATAAGTATTAAAGTACCTTCAAGTCTTTGAAACAAAAATTAACCCTTTTGGACCATCCTAGGTTATGCTCTAGGATGTTTATTGAGTTCTACTAGGTTAGTGTAAGAATTTTATTTTGATAACTGAAAATAATTATTTAAATTGATAATTTAATTAATTAGGTGACCTAAGGTAATTATTAAAGTACCCTTAAGTCGTTTGGACCATAGCCAATCCTTTGAACCATCCTAGGTTAGGTACTAGGTTGTCGTTTTCTTATTTTAACCGAAATTTGGAAATTACTTCGTGATTTCAGTTTTGCCCCTTAAAATTAATTAATTAATTTTCTAAATTAATTAATTAAGTATAATAGGGTAATTACTAATGTATCCCTATGGTTTTAGGACCTTAACTAACTATTGGACAATCCTAGGTCCTAGGTTGTCCTTTTTTTCATAACCAGAATCTAAAAATTTCCTTTTTAGTTTGGGTTTTAGCCCTTTTAAATAAATTAATTAATTTTATAAATTAATAAAATAAGTAAATTATGGTAATTACTAAAGTACCCCTAAGTTGTAAGGACCATAACTAACTTTTTTGACCATCTTAGGTTAGGTACTAGGCTGTCTCTTTAATTAGTACTAGGTTAGTGTCTACCCGGTTTTGGTCCTAGGTTGTCGGGTGCACTAATGGGTACAATTAGGTTGTTCCTAGGTTATTTAGTTATTTATGACAGTAGTTTAGAGTCTAGAATTCGTAGAGAGGTTAGTCCCCTCATGGAGTGGTCCCTTGTGCACGTTTTCCCCCCTAACTACCCTAACTGAATTCAGTTAGGGTGGTCCCCTCATTTGGTAGCTTCTTCACATGTCTTGCAATATGCTTGCATATGGGTTGGTTGAACTTTTGTAACTTACTATTTATTATTCAACGTTCATTTGGGAATGTTTACTTATTTTCCCAAGGATCCTCACTATGTCCTTGGGC